>NW_019775980.1:725175-762266 GCF_001039355.2 Lingula anatina
AAAAAAGCATTAGGATAGTTCAGATATTTTTTTAATATTTATGTTCTGTTATGAGATGTTATTCATTAATTTTCATGCTTGAATAAAATTAATAAATTGATAATGCACGTGAGTGCTATTCACTCTTGGCTGTGGCTGCATTTCCAGATTAATTGTGACTGAACTTCGTTTGTTCTATCTCAGCAGACCATTTCATATACAGGCCTTGTAAAGAAATTGCAGTTGTGATCCTGAGCCACAGGTTTGTGATCTTGAATGCTGAATTAATTACTTGAACTGTGATTTCTTGGAGGGAACATAAAAATATTTGTTGTACGTGTCACAACATATATCGTGAAGCACAAGTCGGCTGATCTTCCTGTTCAGCCCATTAGAATGTGCCAGACATTTTCGAGAAGGCATTACTCCTATATAATTACATGCTATTGGTATAAATAGTAAATTATAAAAATACATCAGTTTGATTTGTTTTATACTTTTACTGGGCCTCAGTGTGAAAGTCAGGAATCCTTTCTCTTTCATCATAGACAAAGAAATTGGAAAAAAACGTTATTCTTTTTCCTCTTCCAAAACCTTTATTTGAGGTTCCTTGAATCTTTTGAGGTACGTTGAATCTTTTGTTCAAAGTCAAGAAAAAGAACCCTTATGTAAACAAGGAGAGGCCTGAATAAAATTGGCCATATTGTTTGTTCAAGATGTACATTGCGATGCTCGCAACATGACATGAACACAGTTCAAGGCATTAATTTAGCATTTGCAATCACAAACCCACATCTAGTGATCACTAATATAAATTATTGGTTATGTACTGCCACTTCCTATTGGACGCAGAGGAATGACAGCAGACAACGGTATTGATGTAAGCTATCTTTATTGTACATCACCGTAAAAAACTAGAAGAGAAAATACAAAACAGAAACTAAGTATGTTTCAAAAATATCTATATATAAAAGCTACAAAGAGCATTAATAAACAAATGAAGTATTTGAAGATTACCAAATAATGACAACATAAATATTTTGTGCGCGCGAAATTTTAACTATAATACGGTAAAACAATGTATGACCTACATTTAGAAAGCATGGGCAGAAATGCTAGAGCACTTTAACTGCTTCTAAAGGAACATATACGTACAAATAAAAAACTAAATACAACCTAAATATAATCTACATGTTGTATATAAAGTAAAGAAAGCAATGAACTTACGCCTTGGAGCCTCAATGATAGATAAAAGTAACTTGAAAGAAACAGTGACATAAAATGGCCTGATCGTGAGTAACACCGCATTCCTGGACACAACTAATATCAAGACTAGGTGGCACAAAAAATGAGAATGAATCTGTATTACGTGCAATACTCACTAGATACCACACACTGTGAATTTAAAATAAACATGTAAGCTAAAAACATAAACAAATGAAATTTAACCTGATTAATTTCTATCAACCATCTGGTACAGTTCAAAACAAGGAATCAAAGTCGGGGGCAACACACTCCCCACTTGATGTGTAAACATCACTAATAAACTATAATGAACCCAGCTAATAACACTACAGTTGAAAATGTCTGTTGCCCAAGCACTATTCTCATTAATCCACAAGAAGTATCAATTCAGTTAAAGGTCTCACAAATGTTTTCCCTCCTTTTACTCGTACTTCCACTGTACGAACTGCCTTGTCAGTTTTACTCGGGAATGTTTTCACTACAAGTCCCATAGGCCATTCATTTCTGCTACAATTGATGTCACGAAGCAAAACAATGTCACCCTCCTTCAAGTCTGGTTGTTTGATTTGCCACTTGGATCTTGATTGTAGATTCTGCAGGTAGCTTTGTCTCCATCTTTTCCAGAATGTGTTGGCCAAAACTTGGACATGTTTCCATTGAGATCGGTATATATCTCGCAAGTTGACTGAATCAGTGAGTGCAGGCAACCCTTCCGTCTTCTGGGTAAGAAGCATGGCAGGGGTAATAACCTCAGGGTAATCTGGATCTGTGGATATTGGGCCGATCGGGCGAGAATTTATAATAGCACTAACTTCATGCATCAAGGTACATAACACATCATGGGTAAGTTTCTGACATCGGTTCAAAAACATGCCATCTAAAATCCTTCTGGTTATCCCTATCATGCGCTCCCAAATCCCTCCCATGTGGGAAGCATGTGGAGGGTTGAATCTCCAGATTATCTTGTGTTTGATTAGGTACTCTTGAACAGGACCGCCTTCCACAAAAATTCCTTGTGCTTGAACATCTTCTAATGCTCCTACAAAGTTAGTCCCTCTGTCAGATCGGAACTCGGTGACGGGACCTCTTATGGCAACAAATCTTCTCATGGCATTAATGAAAGCGTCACTGCTCATGCTCTCTACCAACTCGATGTGGACGGCTCTTGTAAATAAACAAGTAAACAGAACTCCCCACCGTTTGCTTTCTGCCATACCACCCCTGGTTCTACGTGCCACAACTGACCATGGTCCAAAGACGTCCACTCCTACAATTGCAAAGGGGGGCCCAGAAGTAAGTCGGTCCTTTGGGAGGTCTGCCATTTGTTGATTCATTACTCGACCTCTCAATTTCCTACAAGGAACACACTTGTATATCATGGAGGAAATGATCCTCTTGACTCCTGTTATCCAAAACCTTTTTCTAATGGCTGTTTCTGTTATTAGTCTTCCTTGATGGAAAACTTCTCTGTGGAAATGTGCTACCAGCAACTTGGCAAAGTGCGATTTTCCATCGATAATGACTGGATGTTTCTCGTCAAAGGCAACAGGTGCTTGGTTCAGGCGCCCCCCTACTCGCATAATCCCTTCTTGATCTAGAAAGGGACTCAAAGCAAGAATCGAGCTCCTATGGGAAAGAGGCTGACCTTCTCGCAGCGCCGACATTTCGTTTGGGAAACAAGCATCCTGCGAAACCTTGATGAGTAAGTTCTCAGTTTTCACAGTTTCTTCAATAGTTTTCAGATTAGGGCTCTCCTTGTATTCTGGACGCTTGCTACAACGTCTCTTCAATGCAGAAAATGCTCTAATCAGCGACGGCCAGGTTGAGAACTTCTCGAATTTTGATTGTAAATCATAGGTGACGGCTATTTTCGCAACAGAGATTTCTTGTCTGATTTCTTTGTCATTTGCAGGGTTCACTAAGTCATGGGTTTGAGAAGTGATGATGTTTTCACATCTTAACAAGTCTGGCCCATTGATCCAAAGACTGTGCGTAAAATCCTTGACTGGGTAATTACCTCTGGTACCGCAATCAGCTGGATTCTTCTGGGATGGAATGTACTGCCACTGGTGGGCTTTAGAGCGCTTGAGCACTGCCTGCACCCTATTGGACACGTATGTATAGAAGCGCTTTGTTCGATTGTACAAATACCCAAGTACAACCTTGCTGTCAGAGTGGTACACAAAATCTTCTGGCTTTACATCCAAAAACCCACTGACGGTATCTGCCAAGTCTGTGGCCAGGACGGCAGCACATAACTCTAGACGAGGAATCGTTGTTCCTCCTGGGGGTGAAAGCTTTGACTTCCCCATCAAAAAACCAGACTGAACCTCTTGTCCAAACACTACTTGAGCGAAGGCTACTGCCGATATGGCACTTTCAGAGGCATCGGCAAAGACGTGGACTTTGAGATAATCTGCTTCACACCACGAGTTATGCACAAACATGCGTGGAAATTGTAGATCTACTACCAAATTCAATGAGCTTTTCCAAGCCTCCCACTTCGTCTTCAAATCTTCAACTAGTGGCTGGTCCCACTCTACTCCACTCTCCGTAATCTCACGAAGAAGAATTCGACCACCTGTAGTGATAGGAGTGAGGAAACCTAGGGGATCAAATATGCTGCTGATTGCTGATAGAATTCCCCTTCTCGTAGGTGGTCTCTCTGGCATGTTGAGCTTGAAGATGAACGCATCGTCCTTTAATTCCCAGACAAGACCTAGGCTGGCTTGCTGCGGTAACTCCTCTTCAAACAAATCTATAGATCTCAGGGATTTGTCAAGGTCTTCTGCTTTAAAGGCTTTCATGACTGCTGGAGAATTCGATGCGATCTTGTGCAGCTTTATCTTGGCATTGTTTTGTAACGTCGCCTGGGTCCTCTTTACAAGGCTAATGGCTTCCGACTCAGTTGGACACGAGGCAAGTCCATCATCAACATAGAAATCTCTGTGTACAAAGTTCCGTACATCATCTTCCGCATCTTCAACTGCCTTTCGGAGCCCATAGGTGGCCACTGCTGGTGAAGGTGTATTACCAAAAACGTGCACTCTCATGCGGTACTCTATCATATCTTCTCTAGGGTCATTATTCCTGAACCAGAAGAAACGTAAGAAGTTTCGATGCTCTTCATTCACCCGGAATGAATAAAACATTTGATGAATGTCTGTTGTAATTGCAACCTTGTTTCTTCTGAACCGTAACAACACCCCCAATAAGCTATTCGTGAGGTTTGGCCCAGAAAGTAAAACGCTGTTCAATGAAAGCCCTTCATATTCTGCTGAAGAATCAAAGACCCCTCTAATTTTGTTCGGCTTTCTTGGATGATAAACTCCAAAGAGCGGTAAGAACCAAAATTCCGTTTCAGGTGCAAGCTTCGGCGCCTCTTCTGCAGCTCTAGATTCAATAATCTGACCCATGAACTCCACCATGTCCTTTTCTTTTTGGGTGTTTTTCTTCAATGAGGTTGCTAGAAGTCTTGCCCTCCTCAACGCTTGAGGTCGGTTATTGGGAAGAGTAGGTCTCGGATGTTTGAAAGGCAAAGGAGCCTTCAAGTGTCCATCTGCATCCTTGACCATAGAATTTTCCATTACGGTCAGGAAGGCAACATCATCCTGCGACATACCAACACGCTCATCTAGCCTTGTAGTCTTGAAAATGTTATCTTCAGGAGCAACTGAATCTTTGATAATCATGCCACTAGTACATGGGCTCATGATTGTTGGACGTCCACCTCTTGTGAAATGTGTTTTGTAAGCGTTGACCACAGTTAGATCTGGTCTGTGGAACTGTCCCAAACATACTTCACCTACGACTACCCACCCCAAAGGCAACTTCTGAGCAAAAGGTGAATTACGTGGACCAACTATCTGTTGTTGTACATGATGAGCTTCAAGGACATCCCTGCCGATCAAAAGACCAATCTGAGCTGTAGTATCCAATGGAGGAATGGAGTTCGCTAAAGGAGCCAGGTGTTCAAAGTGACTGGTGACTTCAGGGGTAGGAATCTCGGATCTCTCATTTGGCACGCTGCACTCTATGATGTTAGGCACCTTGATTTCACAAGATTTGTCAACAGACTGAACTATTAAATTGGTTGCATATCTAGTTGTTATCCTCGATGTCCCAGAACATGAAGACACAGTGTAATGGCGTTGCTCACTGGCCAACTGAAGTTTATCAAACAATGATGAGTTACCAAGAGTTCTGTTGCTTTGGTCATCATGGACTGCGTATACCCTTATGGACTTCTCTGGTTGTCCCGCTGGAAATACATTTACCAAAATGGTCTTGGCACAAGATCTGCCTGAAAAACCTTCTCCACAGAGTGTGGTGCATTTCGTAGTAATGCTGTCTTCGTTGGGACTAGGTGTCTCCCCACTGTCACCTTGCAACCTTGTGATTTCGATGTGCATGGCTGTGGCATGGTTCGTCCTGCCGCATACCTGGCATTTAACTTCGTTTTTGCAGTCACGGAAAAGGTGCATGTTGGTCTCACAGCAACGATAACAGATGTGATTCTCCTTTAATATCTTCTTACGCTCATCAATGGATTTCTTGCGAAAGGCTCTGCATGTATTCAGAGAGTGACCCACATTATGAAGTGGACACAGGTTCCTTCCCCTTTCTAAGGGTGGATTGGCAACTTCCGTCTTGAATGTTGACACCTTGGATTTGGGAGGTTGTTTCTTGACCATGGCAGGAGCCGGGAAAGAAAAGGAGAAGCTCGGGTCATTGCATCGACTAGACATTTCTCTAACAAAGACTACAAAGTCTTCAAAGGGTGGGTATGGGACCGAGTGTGTGGATTTATATTTGGCTGCTCTATCGATCCACTTATTCTGAAGAAAGAAGGGCAGTTTATGCAGCACTAAATTGACCCCTGTAGATGTATCCCACTGACATAACAAATCTTTATATGCAGGGTCTTCTTTCTTAAATTCAATCTCGTGAAGGATGTCCAACAGCTCGTACAGTCTAGGATACTCATTTGGTCCACTTATCTTTGGGAAACTGGCAACCTTTGACTTGAGAGCAGCATCTATTAGTTCAGGACGGCCATACCTTTCCTCAAGTCTTTCCCATATCCTGCGTATTGCTAAGGAAGCATCATTAGCACTTGCATTTCGCAGACTCCTAGCCTGTTGTGATGATTTAGGTCCCAAAAATTTCACTAGTAGATCCAACTGTTCTCTGTCATTGGCACCGAGTTCTTGAATTATCGACTTAAAATTTTCTTTCCATGCTGGGTAGTCTTGCGGCTCGTCATTGAAATTCATGAATCTAGTCATAAGCAAATCCTTTCTGAGAAGGTGCTTGGAAAATTCTGTGGCTAAATACATTCTTTCTGTAGAGGGGTTCCCAGTACTGGTATTAGGTTCCTGAGCACGGATCTCACTGCGACTAGGAACAAACTTGGTGGCAGGAAACGTAGCTGCTTGGGAGAGAATATTGTTACCCGTGTGAGGGCCAGTCTCCACATATGCTCTCGTACGTTGTGTACGGGTTCTCTGTAAAGAGACACTGGACGCCTTATCATCGTCTTCTTCACTCATCTCCTTGACAGCTTGATACTCTGCCTCAGCGACTGCCAGCTCTTTCTCTGTCTCTAAGATCTTGACTTTGGTTTTCATTTCCTGACTGGCCTTTTCCATTTCAGCCTGGACGCTTTTAAATTCCGCTTCTCTTTGGGCATAATCTAGCCTCACTCTGGCTGCCTCTAGTTTGGCCTTTTGTTGGGCTAGGAGGGACTGGGTAGATAGCATCGACCTTTCACTTTTGATTGAACCAGGCCTTTTTATTTGAGCAAATAAAAATTTGTCTATCTTTGCCATAACCATGTCCACTTTAGTCTGTGTTGACGCAAATTTGCCCTGGGCTATCATTCTTTCTTCATCGCTAAAATCACTAGGGTTCCTCTTCAGGACACCACTAAGTTCTGTGAAAACTTCTTGATATTTGCTCCATAATGTACAGATACTGTCCTTAATAATTTGAATCTCTTCAATCTCCTTTAAGTCACAACAGCTAAAGTTCATAAGTTCAGTATCTATGTGGGCACTTAACTTGTCTAACTTGGTCGTAATTGGACTAATCTTACTGTGTAAGTGCTCTGTCCCTTTTTCTGTCAATTGTCTCTTTCTTCCTTCTGTGTTGACCTCTGAATCCTCCATGTTGACGTATGGACCCTCCAGACAGGTAGATACAGATGAATTTTCAAGGCTTTTTTACTNCCGGTATCTACAAATCAGATACTATGTAGGTGAGACACCTACCTTCCTATCAGAGACGATCTTTCCTCATAATAAAGGCGAGAAGCCTTACACACTCAAAAAGTCGCTCTCAACTATGCAAGGGGCGCTGTCAAAATACACGTCCTCAGAGGCCCAGCTCTGAATCGTGTTATTTTGGTAAAGTGGAATCTAACTAGGGCATGAGCCGACCACCCCCAACATGTTTTACACCTCAAATTGATTTGCATTTTAAAAGCTTCTCATACCATTCATCAGGGTTGGGTAGGTCTGGAGCATCTGTATTCCGACGGTCATGGTCGTTTACTTGATTCGGTAGGGGGTCATTAGGTCTCAGGGGTCTGTCTTGAGGATCATGATAAAGTTTCAACCTATTGGCGTGAATTGGTGCTGGGTGTACATGATTATCGCTGCATCTGCGTAGGCGATATGTGAAACTGGATACTCGTTGGGTGATATAGTAGGGTCCTACGTATTTTGTTGTTAGTTTTGGACTTCGCCCCTTTTAAACTTTGGCATTGCGCATTAAAACTTTATCACCAATGTGAAATGGTGGTAGTGCTGCATTTTTATCATGTATTTGGGTGTATCTTGTTTGTGCATGCACTCTGTTATCATGTGCGATTTTTCGTGCATCTTCCAATTTTTTATGAATGTTATCTAGGTAGTTTTGGACTGTGTTTGGAAGAGAATCGTGGGGACGAATGAGAGAGTCCAGGATGGTGGGCATGGGCCTGCCAAAGAGTAAATAATAAGGGGAAAAAGTGGTCGTTTGTGTTGCGGGGCTTGCATGAAGTGCCATTAGTATGCCAGGTAATAAGGAAGGCCAGTTGTTTTGTTCTTTGTTGCAGTAGGCTCTCAAGGATTGTGCAATGTCGGCATTTTTTCTCTCTACAGTGCCATTGACACACGGGTGATATGAACTCGTGAGCGATCGTTTAATGTGGAACAAATCGCTTAAGGTTTGAATTAAAATCGAAGTGAAATTTTTAGCTCTGTCAGTGACGATTGTAGAGGGGGCGCCAAACCTACAAAATATTTCTGCATATAGCACTGTGGCAACTTCCTCAGCCTTTTGACTACGTAATGGGAATGCCTCGACCCAGGCAGTGAAGGAGTCAACTACCATTAAAATGTAACGCGATTTGTCATTTGCGGTGGGTAGCGGACCTAAGATACCAATGTGAATCCTTTCCCAGGGGCCAACGATTGGGAGTGGTTGGAGGGGGGTGGGACGTTGCCCATAATTTCTTTTCAACTTTGGCATGGATCGCATGTTTTGACATATTGTAAAATTTCTGCATACATGCGGGGCCAATAGAATCGATTGCGGATTGATTGATAAGTCCGATCAAAGGCAAAATGTGCTCCAGCCGCTAAGCTGTCATGATAAGCATGCAAAACATCATCTCGGTAGCCTGTGGGTACAGCTAATTGTCGGATAATTTTTTGGTCTAACTGACAAGAAGATTTTGTACGAGGCTGATAAACATGAAACAAGATAACTTTGTCAATGATGTATTGATTCGACTCATAAATTGTTTTCTTTGATAATTTTTGAACAAGATTTGTGATGGTTGCTGGGGGTGATGGGTTGCAATGTGGACTTAATGGCCGGGGGTTGAGTTGGGGATAATGGATCTGATGGAGGAGTAGAGCTGGTTGGCACATTAACTTTTGTTGTTGGTAAGGGGTGGTCATATGGTCGGCGTGATAGTGCATCAGCTTGGTTTTTGTTCTTGGTCTATGAACTATGGTGTAATCATACTGTTGTAATGCTATGGCCCATCTATTTAGTCGAGGGGTGGTGTGCTTGATATCTTTGAGCCATTTTAAGGCTTGGTGGTCGGTGTAAACTGTGAAGGGTTTATGCAAATAGGTGTGAAATGATTTTATCCCTTCTAGAACGGCTAGACATTTTAATTGTGTGATGGGATATAACTGCTCTGCTGCTGTTAAAGAGCGACCTCCATAGCTGATTACAATTTCCCTACCTGCTTCATCAAACTGTCCTAGAATGAACCCTAAGGACATGTTTGAGGCATCTGTGGTGAGATGAAAAGGTTTGGACATGTCTGGAAATCGTAAGATAGGAGGTGTGACAAGTGCCTGTTTAAGCTTTTGAAATGCAATTTCACACTCATGTGTCCATTTGAAAACTACATCTTTCTTGAGCAGGTCATTAAGTGGCCGGGCTATAAGGCTGTAGCCTTTAATGAAACGACGATACCAATTCATTAGGTCAAGAAAACTGCGTGTTTGTTTCACATTTTTGGGTTTGGGAAATGTGGTTATAGCTTCAGTTTTGGACGGATCGACCTCAATGCCCTGTGAAGATAAGTAATGACCCAGGTATAATACTCTAGGGACCATAAACGTGCATTTTGATGGTTTGAGCTTAAGATTAGCCTGACGCAGTATGTGAAACATTTCCTGTAGATGTTTCAGATGTTCCTCAAATGTGTTAGAGAAACATAGTATGTCATCTATGTAAATGATGACATTTTTCTTGTGCATGTGTATAAAGAGATTAGATAGCACATACTGATAGCTATGAGATGCATATCGTAATCCAAAAGGAAGACGTTTGAACTGATATTGACCTCCATGGGTCACGAAAGATGATTTTTCTTTTGAATCATCTGATAGCGCCAAAGTCCAGAAAGCTGTATTTATATCAGCTAGGGAAAAGTATTGTGGTTTTGAATCTGCAATGGAGTCAAAAATGTCATCCAATCTAGGTAGTGGGAAGTTGATGGGTTTGGTGACAGAATTCAATTTACGATAGTCAATGGCAAAACGAAAATCACCTTGTTTCTTTTTCACTAGTACAACAGGACTTGCCCATGGGGATGAGGATGGTTCAATTATGTCATGCTGTAACATTTGGTCTACTTGTCGATCAACTTCGGCCTTAACCTGTGGGGATGATCTATAAAAACGTTGTTTGATGGGAGGGCTATCTCCTGTGTCAATGACATGCTCATAGATGGGGACTTGACCGATTTCAGATAAATCTGTGGCAAATACGTCTCTATTGCTTCCAATTAGGGACAGTAATTGGTCTGTTTGCATAGCTGTCAAATGAGCCGTTTCAAATGGAATTTTTAATGAGCATGCAGTCTCAATATTTTCCTCTTTGATTAATGGAATGGGTGGTGGAGGAGATTGGGTAAAGCTGATCGGGTTTATCATGGATGTATTTAGGGGGGAAGCTTTTGCTAGGATGGTATTCCGAGGGATTGTGATACACTCAGGGGTTGGGTTTGTAATGCGGTAGTAACAAAAAGATGAAGATAAGGTATTTACAGTTGCTGCTCCAAGTATCATTGGTAATTTTCTGACAGGCTCTAGTAAAATGGTAATGGGCTGCTTTGAATTTACAGGTAGGCGTGATATATGCACTCGTATCATTGCTTCACTATATGGCTCTCCAGTTGTGTATACATTGGCACGTGCAAACCCTAACTGACCGGAAAGAGTAAAATTGATAGAAACATCAGGGTTTTGCAATGTGAAGGTACGGGAATGGAAATCAAGATTGGCATTGTGCTTGTCTAGAAAATCTATACCGAGGATGACTGGTCGAGGGAGGGTAGGTAATACATGAAAGAGATGTTTATATGAGACCCCGTTGATTTGAAAATTGACTTGTAGTGTGCCCAAAATTTTAAGCGAAACATCACCAACTCCAATGACATTTTGAATGGCGATGGGTGGGCTGAGTTGGGATTCAGAATAACCTAAGGAACGCAAAGTTGGTCAAGATATGCATGATATGGAAGCACCAGTGTCAATGAGGGTATCAAATTTCTTGTTCTGAACTATGATAAAAATATAATTTTGCATGAGTGGTTTTGAAAGTACCCCTACGGATTGATTGTGTTTTCGTGAGTGTAACCGTCATTGCTTTCTGCTTGAACGGCAAACACGGGCAATGTGACCTATTTTACCACAATTGCGACATGCAGCTTGACGAAAAGGACAAAATTGACGAAAGTGTACATTACCACAGCCATTGCACTGTTGTCCTCCTCTGCTGTCCATTCGTTGCTGTCCGAACGTGGGCCTCTGTGGTGGGGGTCGGGCTGCTGACCTTGCCTGATTGAGGTTCCTGCCATCTGGTTTATGCACCGCTGGTGATTGACGCAAATTGCTTTGCCACTGGAATCTGCATGACGGTCGAAGCTGGCGTTCAATGAGTGGTTGCACTGGAGCTTGAGCAGGGGCAGGGTTTTCAGGTGGTGTTGTCATCTTTGTAATTGTGGATTTTATTTCATCTAATTGGGTGCTCAGGGCGTTCAGTGTCACCGTGGCTGATGAAGGCTGAACTGCGGTCTCAGCTTGGCGGGCATGCTGGACTAGGTGCTCAGATGTCTGCGGAGCATGTTGAGCAACGAACGGCCTGATTTCAGGTAGAAGTCCATGCAGTATTGCCTGAATGGTTTGTTCAGTGGGGAGCTGGACTTTCGTGGCCTCGCGTCTCATTTCAGCTATGTAATCTTGAACTGGCTGGTCTGGTTTTTGGGTCTAATGAAATAACCTTGAGACCGTAACCCATCTGGAGTTCTCCGTAGGTTTGAAGCGCTCCTTAAAAACTTGTTTTAAGGAGTCAATGGAGCCTTTTTGCTGATCTGACAGCGTGTCAAACCAGTCCAGAGCTGCATTTCTTAGCAACAGAGGGAAGGAGGCAAGCTGTTGTGCTTCATTCATGTTGCGATAGGTGGTGTAATTTTCAAAATGTGACAGCCACCTGTCTGGGTCTTCCTGAGGGGTTCCGTTGAACTTATCTGGTAAAAGGTGTAGTTCTGTTGACATGGCGAAGGCAGGGGCAGCGGGAGGGGTGGTTGAGCGGGTGGAGGTGTCTTCTGAGTCACTTTCAGAAGCAGTAGATAGAATATGATGTGCCGACAAATCTTCAGAACTTACGCTATGATTGGAGTGCTGATCGTCGTCTAGGGAAGGGGACGGTGGCGAGGTTGGTGTTCCTGGTGGTGAAATGTTCGGTACCTGTTTGAGTCGATGTAGTAGCAGGAGGATCTGACTGCGTAGACTGCGATGAGGAAGCAGGCTGTTGTTCACCTTTTTTCTGTCGGGTATTTGATGCAGGTGCCGTCCAGTAGTTTTGCGGTCTGCTTACCGACATCTGTTGTTATCTTTGGCAGCGAGAGGTTGGAGCGTCTTATCAGGTCCTGCACCAATTTGTTACGGAGGTTATTGGCCTCGTAACTATTGATAAAAGGAGTCAGTTTGTAGACTATACTTTGTATTATTTTCGAGTGCAGTTTACAAGACTTCCATGTGCTAACCTCAACCCTTTAAGCCACCGCTCTTACTAGTTGTTGACCCTCTGCTTTAGCACTTCAGCTTTTTGGAAATTAACTAACTTTTCAATAAATTTCAGATATATTTATATTATAATAAATGGTGTACCGTGTGCAAATACATCAGTACCGTGTGCATTTTACCATATATGGTCAGAAATACTTTACTTATTGAACAATGCTGATTGCATGGACAATACGTGAAATCATCAAACCTAAATGCTGGATTACATGAGATTGGTTATACAGATCATGTACGATATGCAGCTAATATCCTTACCTTATTATGTATAATGTGATGCAGGAGGCAGGTCATTGTTTTTGCTTAGGTATCGATGTCCAAATTTCCCTTACAAATTGTCACGCTTCACAGATAAAACATGACTTTACACGTTAAATCCAAAGACTATCATGCGGTGCACAATACAGTGCATGGGGTCAGAAAGTACAGTACCGAAGAGGGGTTTTCCAAAATTATTATTTTAAATGTTATGTTACCCCGTGACATTATGCTCCACTTTAAATGCGTCTCCAGTACGTCTCACGTTGATTGGCCGTAGATGCTTTGCTCTTATTAAACGTTGTTGTGATTGTGTGTGTGCGTGGGGGGAGGAGGGAGGGAGGGTTTAGACCGAGGTATGTGCGTTTGGCCTAGCTGTTTACTTTTTTTTATCAGTTTTAAAAGTGTCGAAACCGTACTCTCCATCGTATTTTTATTTAATGATTAATTTAAATAAAGACGCATGTAAACTTTCCCCCAGTGCTTCTAATTGTGACAGCTAAATTATATTAACATAAAATGAAGTTAATGGGACTGAACGTATGAATTACTACTATTATAACAGCTTCAAGAAGATAACCTGTCATGGTAACATGTGTAAATCTACATCTCATACAGTGGGCCTGAAGTTTGGTCCGGGGTTTATTTATTTATTCATTCATTTATTTCCAATAAGAGAACAAACCTCGGCCCAGTTTCGCTTTACACTTGCATCACACGTTTGTGATGACGTACTGACGGCGAATGTCAGTTTTGCTTCCTGTTCTCCCCTTCTTCCTTCTTCCTCCTCCCTTTTTCTGCTTCTTCATTTTACACGCAAAAATTTACTGTAACGATGGATCCAGTCTATACAGCGCTCTTAAAGTACTATCAGAACCAAGCAGGAGAAGGTATCATGAATAAATTCCATGGAAGACAAAAAGGTGGAGCGCAAGCGCACAGGTAAAAAGCCTGCACGTCACTCGAAAGAAAAACAAAACTCGAAAAAGAAAACTTAATGTAAGCAGCGATGTTATTACAAGAAAAATGAACGGCATGAGTATAAAAAGGACGTAAAAGCAAAAAAGGCCAGACGCGTAAAAAAACGCACAACCAAACACATCTCCGCAAAATCTAATCTTTAGTAACAATGGAAAGCGTTGTTCGAACAGAACTGGATTTGTTCAGCAACATTCGCGATGCTTTTCAAGTTTAAATAGAACATTCATCGGTGGAAGAATCGAGACCGGTGAACAGCGTTACAGACACTTCCCCTGTAATAGAATTTCTAATCGTAGGACACGCGGATGAATATATTGACCCAAATAATATCGTTATTTATTAGGAAACGCAAGTAGTAAAAAATGATTTTAGTGACATAGATATCGGACAGGATAAAGCTCCTGTCAACAATACATTACATTGGCTATTTTCGAATGTGGAGGTTGGATTGAATGGGACGGTCCTAACGGAATCTTACAACACCTACGCTTACCGTGCACTTCAGGGGAGTTCTGCAAAAAAGTCATGGTTGACCAACGAAGCTTGGTATACGGATACACCAGGATTGTTCGATTTGACAGATGTCAGTGGGGATCCCGCTAATGAAGGCTTAAAACGAAGATATTCGCTGTTTCAACGTTTTATTAAACAATGTAGACATCAGGATAAAACTACGAAGAAGTAAACATAGTTTTTGTTTAATGTCCGGAACTGCTTCCAAAGACGAAAAAATGCTGATAAAGAACATTTCTCTTTTTGAAAGGAGGGTTAAAGTTTCATCCCGCCTCAAGGCTGCCCACGAAACTATATTGATGAATAACATGGCTTGTTACCCCATCATGAAAAGAGAAGTCAGCATAATCAATATACCCAATAACGTTCGAAGTGCTTTTCTGGATAACATATACATGCCTATACATTCTACCGCGTAGAATTTTTATGGGTATGCTGACGGACGCTAGCCTTTCGGGACAGTACGATTTAAATTCCTTAACTTTAAACATCAGAATCTGCGGTCTTTGCATTTAAACGTGGCTGGAGAACAAATTCCCCTCAAACCTTACAATTTAGATTTTGAAACGAATGAGGGATTAAATTATATAAGACTATTAAACGATCTCGTTTCGACAATTGAACCCGAAGAAGCCGATAGAGATGTATCGTTATCGAGGAAAGCCTTTAATGCGGGAAACACAATTTTCGGATTCGATTTTAGCCCGGCTCCGTCGGATCAGCCTTACTCATCTCCTATGCGTCCGGGGTCACTAGGGGTATCTCTGGAGTTTACTAAACCTATCAATAACAGCGTACTCGTTGTGTTTGCCGACTTTGACTCTGTGATCAAAATTAACAATAGACGTTCCGTGTATGAGGAACCTTGAGCATGAATAACCGGCAAATTGATTGTGCTATGAAATCGAATCCTATTTTCATAGGCGTGTTCTCATCAATGTAAACATTTCATAGGCGTGTTCTCATCGGATACTCTGCCGTAATATATCAGTACATATCCCGCAGGGCTGATAGTCAACACTGCTAAATATCACGAAATAGGAGAACATTTGGTCAGCATTTATGTTTCAAATGAGTGATCGGTAGGTTTTTTTTTATTCTTATGGACGTCACCCCAGCTACTATGGCAATAATTTTACTTGGTTCCTGAACAACAATTCGACAAGAGGATGGTCTTATAAAGTAAAGTGTTACAAATTCATTTGAGTGTTTTTTGTGGTTACTTTACAATTTACTTTCTGTCGCATGCGAGAGATGAATTTGAAATTTTCAAACGATACAAATTTAACGATTATTTAGTATACGATTTTCTAAATAGAAATTTAATTGTGTCACAGAGAAGAGATATTGTAAATCATAACACAAATAAAACAGTGTAGCAATACATTTATACTTTTTTTTTTCAAAATACACCATTGTCTTTGTTGTTGTTTATTTAAATTCATCTAAAACGAAGTAAATTTATTCCCCATACCCGTTTGGGGTTTCTTTTTTGTTTTTACTGATATGTGTTGGTACAGATAAGAACTCCTCTCACCGCAAAGTATTCGATATAAGAGTCGAAGGAAGATTTATACCTTTTGGTCCCTTTAAAAATCCACCACCCAGCGAGAGTAAACTTTCGTTTTCTCGAAAAGTACAATTCACTAATTAAATCAATTACGTTAGTGTTTTGTATAGTCTCTCCGTCGTATATCAGCGACCCTCGATCATCCTAAGATAAAAGGGTGGGGTGTTTGGCGATGAGTCTCAACATGTCATTCGCCTTTTAACGCATCCGCGCGGGAATCGATTCGAATATCTGTGTATTGATTAAACGTTTTGATGGATCCACGTTCTCAGTGGAATCATTTGTAGACGTAGGAGTATTTTCTATAGTTACATGCAGGGATACATTTTTTTTGGGCAATCTGCACATATTCATTTTGTAGTTCATTGTATAATCTCATGCGTTATTCAAACGGAAAGTCTTCACTTTGCATTACAGAACAAAATTTATTCTACTTTCGTACAACTTCACCCTGTAATGGTGAATAATCTACGTTTGATTTACTTCGCAAAGCATTCAACTCTGCTTCATCTATGATAACCATATTTTTTAAACGCTGACGTGCCTCAACACTGGTTGCACAATTGCCTTGACTAATGAAGTTTTTTTGGTAATATTTTCTTCTTAATTTTCAACGATCCCTGTTTATCCACTAGCTTGAGCACGAGGCTTTTGAGACGTCTTTACTTATTTCTCTCTTGTGCAGTCATTCTGTACTCAGTGATGTGCAAACGATTACTGGCTAAATTGCACAGGTTTCGGATTTTTTACATTCAAAGTTAGTCCCTTTTTTTTTTTTTTTTTACAAAGAAAAGCCATCAGTGGAGGTCACGTGGTCTAAAGGCAAGCTTAGATATCAGAATAATAGCTTTAACTACCGTTTTTGTGTTAAAACAGAATGTATCATATTTCTGAGTTATTCACAATGTTTTATTGAGAAATATAGATCTCATACGAATAGTTATTATCCCTTTAAAATAAAATACATTTTCGTGTCATATATTTCTTCCAATTTTCGTCACTAGGTATTTACTATATAAACGTTATATGTTGGGGACTTCTTTTTCAATTTGATCGTAAGCCTCTTGTCACACAGCGTAGGCTAAATAATATTATCAAAAACATGGTCTGTCATTTAATCTGAGTATCTTAAAGGTATAATAACTCTTCGTATGAAAGAAAAAAAAAACAGGAATATGTCTAGTTCATTTCATTCTTGGGATGTCATGGGCGTAACCAGGCATACGCACGGATGCACTGTGTGTACAATTTTTTCAGTGAACCATGATATTATTCTATATAAATTTAGTGTATTTTTCACGGAATATTATGGAAAACCCCTTCCATTGTAAGTTAAAGTCACCTAAATGTTTACATCTTCTGTGTAAATTGTATACCGAGTAAGCACCATTGTTCTGACACCCCTTCTCGTTTGCTTTCACAGAACTGAGGTAAACAATAGAAGTTTCCTTCAGAGGCCCTATTTTAATCGTCCACCTAGCTGGAACTTCCTTAAATACCTCTTAAATGGAGGGTTAAGAGCTCTTCAGCTCCCAGGTAACCTTTGTCTTGAGTGTATCAAACGCACTCTCGCTGTAAATGTTTATCTCAAGAACAAATTACCTGTGCGTTATTTTCAAAGCTCAGCTCCAGTAAACCTGGGAGCATTAAATAAAATCTGGACATCGGGCATAAGAAGGATCCAGAGAAACAAATCTAGATATTTCCTGCAAAGCTTCAAAGAATTTGATACATACATGTATACCGATAGTACCAGCTTAGCCCTCCAAACAAACAAGGTGACATCACATGGACAATTTTCACAAACAAATAATTTAAAATAGATATACCAAATCTTTATTCTGTATTATAGGATTGGTTGGCTGATTTTGGGAGCCAAGTAACCGCGAGTAAGTTGGATGATACCAAGTTAAACCTTTTGAAGATTGATCATAAATCTGGCTGTATAGATATACCGGTATGAACATCAAGGAGGCGTAATAATATTACAACGATCTACTGTTCTTCAGATTATTTTCTGACAACTAAAGGCCGGGTCACACTGCGCTTGCGACATTTTTGCAACCACAAAATCTGGCGGTCGCTTGCGATCACTTTCCAAGCTAATTAGGAAGCTATGGCCAATTTTGATCGGCAAGCAGTCGCAAACCGGTTGCAACAAGTTTGCAGTATGGGATCTGCAACCTCTTATAGACCATCTTCAAGTTATAGGTTGCCAGTCGCACACTGTTTGCCGAGCGATACACAACCTGCCTGCAACCACTTGGTGACCGAAACCGGTTGCAGGACTGTAGCAAGCGCTTGTCAACTAGTAGCAGCAAGGTCGCACAGAACATATATGTTGCCAACTTGTGACAGTAGCTGCTTTCCCATAAATCCCCCTCTCAAAAGCCAAAAATGTTCTAGTAAAACGTCTCCTTTTCAAAAAGACGGGACTGCTATAATCATTGACTTTGTTTACCTAATAAGTAAAACGAGCAAAAAACTCGAAAATACTGGGTGAACCCGTGGATTGCAAGACGCCCCTTGTAAGGCGATTACAAACATTTGATGAAAGAATTTCGACTTGAAAATCTGGAAGTTTTCATTTCCTTCCTACAAATAGAACGAACAATGTTTTGTGAACTTTTGAAAATACTACACCCTCACCTAACGAAACCAGTGCTGTATACTATATATAATAAAAACATAAACTTGCATACGTTTTAATTCTTATTAATCTCATAATACTCTTTAATATTTTCTTGGTAAAATGCTTGGTCTCTTTGAGGTCGCAAGGCCTGTGCAGTTACGGTCACACTGAATAAAAGAACCTCTTTGCGACTTGCAACTGTCACCGGTTGCAAAAAGGTCGGCGACCGGTTGCAACAACTCCCAAAGTGGTTTCCAAATGAACGCTGAGTTAACATCCGGTTGCACCGGTTTTCGGTGCAGCACCGATAACCTCCTGGCGACCGAAAACTCTACTTGTGGTATCCAGCCGGTTGCTAACAGGTTGCCGACTGCTTTGCAACTGATTTGCAACCGAATGTGTGGTTTTCCCTTTGTCTTTTTAACCCTAGGCGTTTGCAACTTACAATAAAACCTAATTAAATCGTGTCAAGTCATGCACATCGTGTACTTTTTACACTCTCATACTTCTAGTGAGGATACCAAGCACTGGAAAGATGTTAAATTGCTTGTGTTGAAACTATTAAAGTCTATTGGACACATTTTACGATTTGTTCAATTATTTGTGGATAATTTTGATTGTTGAAATTATCATATTAAATAGCAGTTATACCTTGCTGATTGAATTGCTTTTATTTTCCGTTTCTCTGCATTTGTGTATTTATTTCATTGTTTAATCTGATCACATGGCTTTGCAAATTTTAAATAACATACAACTATATATAATTGAGGTTTTCGGCAAAAGGATAAAATAAATAAACGTAGCGTCAAAAAAATCGTACATTGCTTTTATCATCACATTTATTTATTTATTTATTTATTTATTTATTTTNGGCAATTGGTATAAGATATTGCCAACAAATGCAATTTATGTTTTCTTTTTCTAAAATATAATAATTTATGACCTTGATATTTAGAAGGCTTGCATAACAAATTATGAAAAAAGTCTTTGCCCAAATAGACCACCATCCTACGCCTATTTCATTGCAATCGCCTGCGATCGGTAAAAGACCTGTTAGCGACCAAATTAAGATACTAAAGGCCGTCAATCGACTATGCAGTTACAACTGCAACCTTCTAGCTACCTGCTGCCGACTACTTGTAAAAAACTGGTAAAAAACTTGCAAGCGACCAGTCGACTAAATACGGTCAATCGACCGTGCAGTTGCAAATGGTATGCAACTGGTTTTAACAACCTACTGACAACCAAGAAGAGACCGATAGGCAAACTTTAGGATACCGATAATTTTCATCTTTAGTCGCACTGGTTGTCGGTGCACAAAAATTGGCCTTCATGTGTCAACGATCGCAGGCGACCTGTTAGCAGCCTTATGCGACCACTTTAAAACCTATGGCAACCTCCTTGCGACTGAAGTTGCAGAGAGGTTGCCAAAAGGTTGCAAGCGCAGTGTGACCCAGGCTTCTCTTTGCAATGATATCACAAGTCAGCTAAGATACATCAGTTATAACAAAAATCAATTCACTGCATGGCTGGCACAGACCGCTTGGGTGCACTGCGCAATATACTTTCAAAAGGTTTCTAGCTCATGCAAGCCTTAACGCATTCTGTACACTCACAAACATTTGTTACCAGACGGGTGCGGGCGCACCAAACGCATTCTTCTGCGCATTTCTAGAACTTCACAAAAGGGGGTCAACATTGCCCTTTAAATGAATAATTAAATAAATAAATAATCCAACATTTTTCCAATAACTCCTGAAATTAGATATAGCTAAAAATAACCATACAAACTTCTCCTATACGCTTCTTTGCTCGCCATACATATTTACATATGAAAAAAAATCAGACAAAAAACTCTTCCTTTACTTTCCTCCACAAAACCTCCACCTTTACGCTTCTTTGCTCACTATACATTACATTACTGTCTTCACTCTAAAAACACCTTGAATGGCGGATGGTACTGCATATTGCCAATATTTCTGGATAGGTGTGTGTTTTCTAGAAAAGAAAGCAATAGGTTTCCACATCCCTGATTGAAACTGAGAACGTTCTGCTCCTATTGCGGTGTCAGAACACTAGTGGGCTTGATTTAGTCTTAAAGTGCAATTTAAGAACACAAATATTCTGAAATGATCTCAAAACATGAGTAAGACCATTTCTAGTCTGGCAGCCAATTAAGTTGTCTACCCTTACACATTCTCCTATTGTGAGCAGAGGCGTCCTCTATTGTGAGGGGAGGTGTCCCCCATTGTGAGGGGAGGAAACTGCTTGACCACTTAAGTAGATGTTAGATCATTTTTTAACTTAAAAGCAGATTCAGTCCATTTTAAGACTACTGCTCTAATGATGAAGATCGTGTAAGATTACTTGTGAACTTTAACTGCACTTTAAGACCATATCCAGCCCACTAGTGGAAGCGTCCAATGATAGCTTGGTTGCTGCCTGTGGCTCAGGCATAGTTGTAGAAGCAAGAGCCACTTTAGCTAAGGTGTTGGGTTCAACTTCTGGTGATATGTGCAGGAATCCGTCTCAATTCTGTTGGCATTTGATTGATGAATAATATGCCAAAAGGTGTGCTTAGATCTACATCTCCTGTCTGAGGTGGTCTCTCAATCACTGAATGAACACGTCTAGAGGCTGATGAGTCCAGGGGCTGCAACATGAAGAAACTTTGCCAAGTCATTTGCAATGGCTGGCTGATGTGTTGCAAAGAATGATTCCAGGCGTAAAACCAAACAGATGCGTTTGTGTTCCAAAATGGTGGTGCTTTAAATGAAACAGCTGATAAAATATTGGTATTTGTCCAGGGTTTGTTGTCTTATAGCATCCGCCAGCTGTTTAATTCCACCTGAATCCATTTATCACGTCAGGGTCACCAATGTAGTGCACTGAATATTTTGGTACTTTTCAAACTAAAAAGACTGCTGAAGTTTACCTGGACGCCTGAATTAAGCAACTCTGCCTCCATTGAACAAAATCTGACCACTGCACTACCTGCGCAACTCTTAATTATACTACCAGTTATGGAAATGAACCTATGTTACAAGTCCAAAACATATGATTGGCTAGTTAACCACTGCATTACTACTGCAATGCAACACTTTACTATAATTGTTTGAAATGTTATTACCTAGCCATTATGTAAGGTCTGCAGTGTAATAAAACAGTAATTGTTGAACGTGAAAAGTTTATGCTGATTTTTAATAGTGTGAGAAAAATTTAATTTGTCTTGGTATATAACGCAAGCAAAGTCGCTATCCTCTTGATGCCAAAAGGTTACATGTAAAGCTCTGTCTTCGGCTTTCAGCATATCAAAAACCACGACTGATTTAACCAAGATGTAGTCGTAAAATTCTAGACCCCCTCCCCCCCCCCCCCCCCCCCGTACGTCGAAGTTAAATTCAAGTTTTCCCAGAGACGCCAATGTCTAGTGAAGCGAGATATTTCTGGGTAGCGGTTATCTAAATGAACAGGCTTCAGTGATCAGCATATCACCACTGTCATAAAACATCCCTACGTATATATGACAAATAAAACACTGTCCCCCTCTCCCGATATATGTCATGAACACTTCTTGCTGGCGCTCGAGGTGTTATGGCATATATTGCTCTTGTGACAGTGTATTATCTTACACATACAATCATCTTAATTCTGAAGACGTCCCAAATTTTGTTCATCATTAGCATCGCAGACAGAGGACTGGTGAATCTTTTTATCATTAAGCAACATTTGAGTTGGAACGTAACACTTAGGCTGTGTTCCCAGAGCTTTTAGATCGATCTATCCCCGCGGGGAATCTCACTAGATTACTGTCAGATAATCCGGCTTAAATGTCCGCCCGGCTGACAGCTATTTAGCGTGAACCCCCAGGGAGTTAGGTTGATCTAAAGTAGATCGATCGAATCACTGGCAATGGGGTCTTAATCATCTGTCTCCATTGCCTCCTCTTCACGAGCGTCCTCTTCACGAGCAACCTCTTCACGAGCATCATCTTTACGAAACTGAAGTGAAGTTGACAACGACCTCAAAATAGGGACTATCCTAGAAACAATAGTGAAGCGCTTGTTGTTTCCATCTAGCTCTTTGCTTAACCCAACTATCAGCCCTATAATATGAGGGAATCCGTTTTCCATTTTATAAACAGCAGCACCAGAATCACCTTCCTTGCTAAAGTCTATATCAGAGTTGCTAGACACCAGTATCATATTGTAGAAATCCATTTTATGACCTGTACCATCTGTCAATTTGCAAAAAGTAGTATCATTAACATATTTGCCTGAAGTAAAGCCAGTTACACATCCAACTTTGTATACAATATCATCCTTTTTAAGGCTATGTACATCCAAGTAACCCATTTCATCAAATGATAATTCTTCATTCTTTCCAGTCGTTAAAGTCAAATTCTCAGTTGCCTGCGTATTAAGAACAATGGCCGCTGCTTCTACCCCATATTTCAGTAAATCATTATCCAGTTTAACATTCCCTAAAGAAGTATCGCAAACTGTGCCACAATTCCACTGCGCACTTTGTGTTTTAGCGAAAACGGGCTTATTAATTGCAGGCCTCACAAGCCCTCCGTGGTTTATGTGATCAGCATAAGTCCCAATAACGTGGTAGCATGTTAAAAAGGCGTTTCGTGTGGACTCTATGCGTTGAAAATCAAAACGAGACTTATCCATGTACATAAACACCCCGAGGCTTCCAACGTCATTTCGATCACCTAAACATACACCACATCCCACAGGAAGTTGATTTGAGTCATGAGCATCCGATTGACCTCCATTATTAGCCAAAATAGTGGCTGAACCTTCCCTAACAAGAACTGCATATTTTCCAATGCTATTTACACCAAGTTCTCTCGGAAAACCTGCTTTTTTCTCTTTGTCATTGCAGATAAACACAAAATAAGGAACTTTTTTTGTCCCATCCCCATTCACTGTGCACGAAGTATATATGACACAAAGGCTGTCGTGCTCCTTCGCCAAACCAGCTGCTCTCTTTTGAATGATGAGCTGCATTTTAGTTTTATCATCACTGGGTAAAAAATCTGCTTCTTCTGGCAGCTCAGCACCTGCAACAAACAGCTTGGTGGCTATATCACCATGACGATTATGGAGTGCCAAATATATACTACTTCTGCCTTCTTGGTCTTGTACATTAACATCAGCCCCCTTGTCAATTAGGCATGTCATAACTTGCGTGAAACCATTCTCTACAGCTAAATGTAAACAACTTCTGCCCTCGTTGTCTTGTAAATTGACATCAGCCCCCTTGTCAATTAAACATTTGACAACCTTCGTGTAGCCATTCCCTGCTGCTAAATGTAAACAACTTCTGCCCTTTTTGTCTTGTAAATTGACATAAACCTCATCATTAATAGGGCTGCTTATACCCTGATCGTAATATCGTATTGCAGATAAATGTAAATTTCTTATGCCACCAAGCAGAGACACATCGCCTGTACTACTTTTGCTGCGCTCATCTTGGATTTCTCCCAGTAAACCTGCGACTGTGTACCTTTGCACAGTTTCGAATCTGATACTTTTTGTTGTTGCTGTCAATGAGCTCAAGGAATCCTCTGTTGTATCTTCTTTATGGGATCTTCCCTCCAACAGTTTGTCGTGGTCATGTGGCACAGCGTCTGTAATAAATGGATAGACGTTAAAAAAACGGACCTGTCCAACTACCATGTGCAACAAAATGCAATTCCGATCTTCCACACATATAACAATGTTGATACAATTCACATCTTCTGCACAATCATGTTTCTGGTATCACATCAAACTTTATCACGGGAGCATCTTTACTCTAAGGTAATTTTATTGAAATAAGATTGTTATGGCCTGCAATTCAGTAAATTAAAAAAAATATTTTGCGAGCCCCAAACTTTGCGAAACATTACCTATAGCTTTCACAAAAACAAACAAACAAACAATAAATAAATAAATAAATAAATAAATAAATAAATAAAGAACTGGCAATGAAAATGCTGATATCGAAATTAATCAAAACTTGGTGACAGATACGTGTCTCCCGAACCTTATTTATATCTTCTACAATTAACCCTTTTTTATAATCCAAAACAATTGGTACATGTACAGTATATCATTTGCAATCGGGAGGGAGGGGTCGGTCCCTAATGTGGATATTGTCTGGCACCCAGCGTCAAATGTTGCAACCGATATGATTGTCATGCCATTTTAAACTACTATGCAAAACTCGAATGGATTTTGCAAGTTAAATTTTATACTTAACGATCCTCAGTTCCTTACAATGACAAATACGTGGTAGTTGAATGTAGTGAAAATACTGGCTATTAGCCGGAGAGGCTACCATTTTCTTTCTATTTTGAGGGCTTTTGACACCAGCGTCTCAATATTAGGGCTTATTGTTACATCCGGGTCTCATCCAGCATGTACCTCATTCATATGCAAATTGCAAACCATTACACAACTCTGGAAGCCACAATTCTAACCGAAGTCGTCAAAATTCAACCCGTAGGTATATTCTCTCACGTTAGCGAATGTGCTATCCTATCGCAACTGGCCAAGTTAGAAAGTGTCTAAGTAAAGAATGAGGTACCCCAATCCTCGGCCACACCAAATAAAAACCGGAAAATTGTTTTGATTGTTTTAGTTTGGATTGGAAGTTTTGACGTCAAGTGGAAGTTAAGCTAGCTGGTCAGTTTTAGCTGGAGGTACATGGTGTAATAGTCTGTTGGGAAGGAGGGTTTTATGTGCAACCCCGTGAAAAACAGTGGATACATATATATGTTCTTAACCCTTGATGTCTAAATTTTTTATTTCTAGATGTTCCAAGAACGAAAAATGTCATAGACGATTTTAATTTAATGACATGTAACACCCTGTGGCTCAAATAATCACATTTGAAATAATGGGGGTAGGAAAAGAAAATTACCTATAGTTTGCAATTAATAAGATATAACAATGCTTTATATATTATTTTGTAGCTAAGAGGTTGCTCTAAAAATACAAGTAAAAAATATGTTATACTGAACCATGTCTAAGTATAATGGTGTCAAAGGTCAAATGAGGTCAAATTTGAGACATTTTCAGAAAAATAAAGCAATAAAGTTTATCTGCATAGAGACTGTGAGTCAACAACATACTTTTAAGGTATATTTGATAAATACCATCTATATTACAAATGCTTAATGGTCATTTGTGACTTAGTTTTAAAGTTTGTGAGAATTATGATGGATATGATTAGCGCATTGGAGTATCAGTTACATTTCAGATCAGTGGGGATAGGGGAAAATCACTCACTTGAAATTTGAGTAAGATATAACAATAATATATATATCATTGTATAGCTAAAGGCTCGTTTTAAGAACAAAAATAATGAAAATTATGTTATTCTAAACCATAATCTGTAGTTTATCATCTACAGTCTGAAATGAGAGTAAAAATTATGTGGTATTAGAAAGATGTCAAGCAGGGACACTGTCTAAACAACATAATAATTCAGCACAACCATCGTAAAAATAATACAACAATAACTTGCCTACCCGCCATCACATCAAGAGCAGAAGGTTAAGTTAACACAGCTCTTTACTTATCCACCTACTAATCGACCGTAGCCGGAGTGTTGTTGATGTCCAATGATTCAAGGCGATACATGACCATGCGTAACACCCCATATACAGACTTGACATTTAATATGGAATATTTCAGTTTCGAAGGTGTGCCTGGGTAAAACTTCTTGGGTATGCCTTCTTTTTTCAAAAAACTCCGATCTCATATAAGATTTGTGAATGGATAAGTATGTAGTCGGGTGTATCGCTACCAATTAACTGACATTAATGCCTGTTGCGCAGCTACATAATGTAATATACAGTGATTTAATTGGGTGTTCCTTTGGGCTGGTCAAAGCTTGGCTTAGGCAAAGCTTAGTTCTGTCAAAAAAGTATCCATATGTCGGCAACTGCTGCATAGAATAATTTGAAATTTTGCATGCAAGCGGTCAGTTTTGCAGTACGTAAGATGAGTCAAAGAGGTGCATTACAAATATGTTAATCTATGGCAGAATGGCGCGAAAAAGACAGACATTACCAGACAGATCATAGCGCCAAACAGAACGGACCCCACAGTTTTATAGAGTACTGCCCAGACTGATGTACCTACACAGAGGTCACCCCCAATGTATCAAAATCTTATCTACAGGGTACAGGACCTACTGTCTTTCGGATTACGCTGCTGCAACTAAACAAAAAAACACTTAGTTCGTTCAGGACGAGGGGTAAATTGCCACCAAAATGCGTTTTTCAAAGCACTTAGCGAACACCAAACTGGTTTTTGCAGATAAGAACACCAAACGACCTCCGAGGCACCCACTGTAAACAGCAAAACATCGTCGTCTGTTTCTCTAATGAAATGGGGGCCATGACCGTTTCTGGGTAGAACACTGAAACTGTGTGGCTTTCTTGATTGAGGTCAGATTTCACCTGTACCGCCGAATTAGTCAAAACAGAGTTTACAGATATCCAGAAAATGCCTACGACGAAGCATATACCGGGTCTCAAGTGACAAGGGTGATTGACAGCGTCAGTATTTGGAGTGGATACCACATTGGTGCCAAAACACCAATGGTAGTCATCGATGAAAACCTGAACCAGATCAAATTAAGGAATAATTTCGGAACCAATTGACTATCATTTGATAGGGGGCACCTTAGGAACAATTTTAGGTTGCACGGTGAGGCTGCCGGTTCACACAGAACACTTTTAATAGCAGACAACTTTCAGAACCAAGGGAATGGGCAGCTACCCTGGTCATCAAAATACCCATATTTGAACCACAGAGACAATATTTCGGTAGGCCATTACTCGCCGAATCAACTGCCTACATGTCCTACAACAAAACTGGACCAAATTGGACAATTTTAGACCGATGCCTGGAATATCATTCCAGATTGAACTCTAAAAACCTACCCCAAGGAATGCCTTGCCGCTTGAGAGCGCTGGTAACAGCCAGAAGAGGCCAGGCGTAACAGCGACCATTACTGTGACTAATAACTAATATGAGGGTCCTTTGTGGAGCGTATAACTCTTTTGCAGACGATAATTTGGAAAATATGGAGATCCAAAATATCTATTTTAATGGAAGTCGTACCACTGTATGACATAGAATAGGCAATGTGTTTTTGTTTGCTTCTCTGGCGAATTCCATCAATGAATTGATGCCACAATAACATCAAAGAGATAATTTAAAGTTATTAAAACACGATTTTAATCCTCATTTTCATTTATCAATCAGCAAAATAGGAAAGAACTGATAAAGATTACTTGGAAAAAATATTCCATATTAAATGTCAAGTCTGTATATGTACCGGTGTATCACCTTCATATCAGATACTGTGACACCACCTGCGCACTCAATAGGAGAAGAATATGTTTTGAACTCAGCATCCAACTTGGCCAATAATTCTTTACTTACGGTACTTACCTGGGTTTCTTCTAACATCAAATAGTGCCTGTTGGTCCTAAAATATGAAATTTACAATTAAATTTACTCTTAGATATTTTGTCATATTAACATTACTTTGTTCTTATATATCTGTTTTCTCAAAGACGTTTTGACGGAATGATTTGACATATTTTTGCAATTACATACGTGCTGAAGACGTAAAACTGCATGACAGGAAAACAACAATAGAAGACAAAAGAAAATGTTTCTGTAAACAAATAACCCAGTGAGATAGAAAGGGGAGATAGAAGTGCCTGTCTAGGAAATGAAATTTATCAGTCATGACTATTGGCTAACGTTTCCTTTTATTCATAAACAATAATAATATAATCAAATAACATATAATTTATTTAATCAATTATCCATTGTTTAGATGCACCATATGTACAATTATTTAGTCCCAAAAAACCTAGTGCATGTTGTCAACCAACTTACTCCAGGACATTTTGCCTTTATAACAGTGTCCAACACAAACCTTATCCGTGATATTAGTATCATCTCCACGCTTCAAGAGAATCTTCACGATTTCACCGCGACCGAACAATGCTGCCTCATGTAATGGAGTTCTGCCATACTGGTAACAATAAATGGTCAGCATAATATTGTAATTTCCGATATCGTCTTTCTTCGCATCTTATTATTATATTTTGTATGTGTGCAGACAATTATAACAATGAAATGAAATGAGTTTTATATAGCACTGTAATGACAGCTGTTCAAATTTTACCACATAATCTTAAGGATGAGAAGTCATACAGTTATTGCATATATAGGTATAAATGTGTATTTTGCTGTTTGTATTTGATGTCCTGTCTCATGCTGCCGTAAATAAAGTTAGGCGTATTGTTTATTTCAATGAAACAATTGTATCTAAAAAAAACCAAACCCAGTGTATTTTGCCTATATATGTAACAGTATGTGTCACAAACCTGATCTGTGAGGTAACGATCAGCTCCACGCTGCAGGAGAAGATTCAGGATGTTTTCATGGCCTTCACGTGCTGCCCAATGTAAAGGAGTACTGCCATCCTGGTAACAGCAACATATCATCATAAAAACATCGTATCTTTTTGTCTTTCATTACATTTTATCAATTTATTTTATATCCTTAGACGTGCCGCTGACACAAAAATGCCATATTAAAGTTGCAAATAAGAGGAAGGCGAGATCATATTGCGGTTTGCAGAAAAGCAAAACAAATGAATACTCTAAGTGTGCATTTAAATTGGTTCAGGTAGGTGCTATTTTGTGTATAGCTGTGCATTGTCGACCAACGGAAAAATGAGAATGAAAAATGAAAATGAGTCAAATATTTATTTGTAGCTTTTTAAATATGTATTAAAATACATATTAGCCAACTCTAAAAACTATGTATAACCCCGCTCACTACATGCAGTGCCGCCGGAATCTAGCCTTACCAAAAGGCTGCATGGACTCCTAACCATGCATCTCATGGCCGAACAATAGAGCCCGCATAATTATTACAGGGTAAGAGAATCGGCAAGTAAATCCTATTTAGAAAAATATTTGGAATGCACTCAGAATTTTTAGAATGTGTTTAGAATGCTCTTCGAATATCCTGGAATGCACAAAGAATTGTATTTCAGACGCCATTCTTAATCATTCCACCTCTAGTGTGACGGGGATTTTATATCCCGCCAGAATGTTTCGAATGTGCCTCGGACGAGCTGAAATATTAATGTTGCCAGCAATTGAACTACACTACTAGTGCGCCGTTCAAAGTATATTCTAAATATTCTTACTGCCTTCTTACAGCATTATAAATATTCCTACTGTAGTTTTCCAACTACATTCGAACTACCCCCCCCCCCCCCCCCCCCCAAGGTGTTGCAGTGTAAAAGCAGCATAGCCGATTCTTACGGACATTCGGAGGAGGGAGATGTTGAAACTTCGCCTATTTTGTAACTTTCTTGTTATATACACGTAGTGGAAGGTTGCTTAGACACACTGTAGATAACATCACACGTATTCGTTGAGAAACTTAAAATTGCAGCTAAAGAATCGATGAAATTTGGAGGCAAAGAAGTCGCTATTGTCGATTTGTGCAGATTTAGAGAACTTCGACAACTTCAGAGTCCACGATACCACCGACTTTTCATTCTATAGGATGATGATAAACAAGCGACGTCATCTCAGGCAGTAAAGAAGTATGAGGAAGCTGAGAAACAAGGCAGTCCTGCTGAAGAAAGTAAGTCAACATATTGCAATGTGTTTTTTAGTGAGCCCCGATCGTGTGATGTGTACATGAACCTGTACATGGCTGATGTTAGATGTACATGTCACAGGCCCAGACCACATTTAGTCATATGCCTAAGAAGCCTGCCCTGAGTGTCAGGGCACAGTAAAAGCTAGCTTGTTCACTATTAATACCTTGTCATGGGATCGCTTTTAGAGGCCCTGAGGAACAGCGACAATGTTCGGTTTCCGTCAATCAAACTGATCCGCATATTATATGGAGTTTAATGTCACCAGTACAAAATGAAACGTAAAAGAGATTTAATTTTGATTTATTTAATTTTATTTACTGTTTATCAGATGAAAATTGAAAAAAAAACAACATATTTTTAAAGAAAAGAGATACATGTATATCAGATGATTTGCATCTTTTGCTAATCAAAGATATTTGCTTCTGGAGATATAAACATAATACATGTGCTTGTTGTGTGCCAAGCTTGACAGCTAAATTGTATGTCCGATACCACTATAAAGACTGCGCAAAGGCTAGGCCTACACCAAAATCAGTTTTTAAATCAAAGGTTGTTTGTGTTGTGGCACTGACCTTGGAAAGCAAGATATAGCAAGATATAGTTCAAACTTCACACCTCCAGGCGGCACAGAGCTGTGACGTACGAGACTTGTGACTTCCAAATATGGAAGCGCCACAGGCAAAATTTAAGCTAATTGGCCAAGCTACCAGTTTGTTTGTATGGCATGTGTAGGTCATGCCTTAGACCGAGGCACATATTATGATACTTACAGGTGTCGTAAATGAGATATATTTTATTATTTGTGATTCGTAAAACACATAGACTCGCCCTTCAAGAAAACCGGAAGTGCGTGTTTTTTGCACTGTTTTTCCTGTCATGCCCATCGTAAACACTGTGTTGTCAAGTAAAATGAAGCGTCTGATACAAAGTATCAAACGCTGGCATTCACGTGCTTGCTTGCTTGCGATGCGTTCAGTACACTTTGTTTACACTGACAAGTCGAGGTCAGAAATGCACAATGTTTTTCTATGTAATTACGCAGTTTCAATTTTGATTAGTGAATTTTCTTTTATCTGCACGGTCATTTTCCGAACATTTGTATAAGCCACGAAGTATTTCTCATTGGAAAATCACCCAACAGCTTTCCAAGTACAAGCGAGTGACGTCATGACGCACTTCCGGTTTTCGTCGAGATCTTGAAGGGATTAGCGTTACGGTTTGCTGCACATTTAAAGCGTTCTTTCTCAAAATGTACTCAACTGCTTGGATTGAAATTTACAGAACTTATTCTTCACATGATATCACACATATGTGCTTAATTTGAGAGCTTTAGCTGTTATATGTTAATAAGAGTATTGGATGAATGGACCGAGGTAATTGACAATGGAGCCGGGATAGATTGTATTTATATGGATTACCAAAAGGCTTTTGATACATAGCCTCCTCAGAGACTTCTGAAGAAGCTGGAGGCGTTCGGCATAGGAGAGGTAACACTAGAATGGACAAGGCACCATTTGAGTGGGAGAAAAAACGGAGAATAAACAGTAAACGGAGCTTCGTCTTCATGGAGAGATGTGACGTCTGGCATCCCTTGAGCAGGAAACGGTGATTGGCCCACTATTGTTTGTCATTTTTATTAACGATCTTCCTGACATTGTAGAATCTTCGGTGTACCTTTTTGCAGATGAGACTAAAATATTTAACACTATCCATAGGGAGGGTGACAAGGATACCCTACAGAAGGACTTAGATAGACTCACAGACTGGAGTAAAACTTGGTTGCTACGATTTCACCCGGAAAAATGTAAACACATGCACCTAGGCAAACATAACCCACATCAGGATTTCAAGTATAACATTATGGATAACAACCTAGAAGTAGTCACAGAAGAAAAGGATCTAGGAGTCATAATTGATAATAATTTATGCTTTGAAAAACATATTAGTGAAAAATGCAAGAAGGCCAACTCTATGTTCGCAATTATCAGAAGAATATTTCAACATTTGGACTCTAAGACATTCCTACCTCTCTATAAATCACTAGTACGTACTCACCTGGATTATGCAAGCTCAGCATGGGCACCACACAAGAGCAAATTCATTGATCAAATTGAGTGAGTGCAGCGTAGGGCTACAAAACAGTTACCGGGTATGAATAACCTTAGTTACCCAGAAAGGTTACGTAAACCTGGTCTACCAACACTTAGCTATAGGAGGGTGAGAGGGGACAAGATTGAGATGTATAAACTAGTCACTGGGAGATACGATGAATCAACTAGAGATTTTATCAAATTATAGTCCAGTCATTCACATAGGTCTGGTAATAGAGGAAATTGTTTTAAGCTATTCCCTCAAAGAGCCAAATTAGACTTTAGAAAATACAGCTTCACTGTGCTTACAACACAAATATGGAATAGCCTACCCGATCAAGTTTCCAGGGCAAAAAGCCTCAACTCTTTTAAGAACAGATTAGACAAGTGGTGGTATGACCAGGAAATCAAATATGACAATTATAGGTCCGAAATCAACATCATCGGAAGTCACAAGTTAGTTTTGGAGGAAGAGCCAGATAAAGAGGATCCAGTAGGAACCTGAATCGGAAATCAACGCTAATCTAATCTAATCTAATCTAATCTAATACGTTTTCTACAGTGCCCATTCAAATTTGAAAAAGAGCTATTTTCCGTCGATTTCTTGAAGGGTAAGTCTATGAGGGTGATACTTATTAAAGATGTTTAATGTTTAAAGAAAAGGCTTGTAGACTGATTTAGTAATACTCACTAAAGAAATGTTAAATAACAGGCGGGCTTCCATTTGTTAGTGTGTTATTTTAATTAGCTGGATTTTATCACTCTTAAAGGTGGTTTTGACCAACCTGATCACAGTCAATGCAATCTGTTGCCTACCTGAGTTTTTCACAGCTGATTGATTAAATTTCACTTGATTAATGAAGATCACAAGATTTCCATGAAAAAAACACCAGAAATGAATGATCATGCAATCACAGTCACTGCGCCATTATATTTGTTTATGTTTTACGACTACCGTCAGTGGTCTCCCTCTCCGACCACCATCTTTGTCACGTTGACACATTGTTGAGCGTTAGTAAACTTTATCTCCAAATACAAGTTGTTTTACTTATTGGCGTGGTAGCAGCGACCAGTAATCCACTCCGGAGACCCTAACAAACCAGGATCTGCTAGCGGCTTGTAACTTTTAGAGAAGAAAGAAGTGCTAACTAGTCATTTAAAGACCACCTGTACCGTATTTACGCATGTGAGTACACGTGTTCACGTATATAAAGATGACAGTGGGAGCTCCAAAACAGTGTCAGCTTACCAAGAAAGAAACTATAACGTCTTACGAAAACTGGCGAAAGAATTTAGTTTACATCCTTTCTTTAGATGCCAACTTTACTCCCTTCTTAGCTGATGGATCAACGTGGCTCAGAAAAACGGCTGCTACTCCCCTACGAGGACTTACTGACGACCCAGAAGACGTGCCTGAACAAAGGCGCTTATCCGCTGTTCAGAAAAATGCTCACTTGGAACTTATGCTAGGGCAAATTGCAAACTTCTGCCCCGTGGTTTCAAGAAACTCAATAGTTATAAATTCTACCTCATTGAACAACATTGGCAGCAGATTAGACAGCACTTTGGCTTCGCGTCAACCAGAGCGCATTTTCTTGACCTAAGTAACATAAACTTACAACCTGATGAGAGACCCGATGATTTATTTCAACGTTTGGCAGCCTTCTTTGAAGATAATTTGCTAACAGTTGACAGCGGGAAGATATGACCCCTACTTTGGAAAACACAATAGTCTTCCTTTGGTTACAGCTGATTCACCCTGGCTTACCAAAGCTTGTCAAACAAAAATATGGGGCGGACTTAAGGAATAGGTCACTTGCTTCGCTCAAACCAGAGATTTCGCAGGCTTTGTCCTCATTGTTAGAAGAGCTTCATTCCTTGGAAGATTTCCGTGCCATGCGCATTGGTGCCAGCAATGCCTTCCCCAGAGGCAGTACAAATCGCCGACGGAAATTTGAAAGTTGTATATTGTGCAAGACGGCAGGGCGTAGTTTAACCACGCACAACCTAAATGCATACAATTTCTTACCAGAGCGAGACAGAAAAAACATCATGGCTAGGAGAATAGCAGATATTCCCGACGACGAATATGAGGATGACAATGAAGACGGGGAGCCAGCTGAACCTCGTATCAATGATTCTGGTCACAATGCACTGTCTGCCGTGTAAACATTATCCAGTCCCCTGTATTACATGCATTTTATAATCAGCATCCGGTTCGACTGACACTGGACACAGGCGCTACCACAAACATGATAAAGGCTTCAGCCGCGCACATATATGGATTCACCATAAACCCAGCTTCCCAAATGGCACGTCAGGCTGATGGTGTCACCCCCTTGATGTCATAGGAGAGATCCATTGTCAGTAAGCACGAGGGCAACATACATTCCAACTTGATGCTCTAGTTGTCCGTCAACTTGATGTAGAGATTTTGGCCGGCATCCCCTTTATGACATGCAACAACATTGCTGTGCGCCCAGCTAAGCGGCAAATAGTTATCCAGGGATCTGAGATTATCTCATATGGTCAGTCCAGGCATATTCCTCACCCATCTGTTAGACGAACGCAGGCATTCCTCGTGCGTAACTCAGAGCGCACTGTAGTCCTACCAGGGGAATACCTCAGACTAAAGACCCGGAATAATCACAGCCCGATACTACTTGGGCCCTTGAACCTCGGTTTGACAGCCTACTTAACACCAGTGTTAAACCTGAGAGAGCACGGCCAGAACCTCAGGAAGTAACCTCAGTTGGACGCACTCTACTAGTCAAAAATGACACTAGTTCTCCAATTTTGGTGAAAAGCGGTGAACATTTATGCCAGATCCGTGAACTATCCTCACCGTCAGTGTTTCTCAGTTGTATTACCTCATCTGACATCAACCAAGCATCTGACTCGGCACAAGCCAAACCTTACTCCAACGCTATTGTACTAGACCCTGACGATATACTCTCCAGTGAGGACCGTTGCCAATTCCAGAAACTACACCTGGAGCAGTTGGACAGTTAGTATATCTCAGAGGTGACACTAATCAGACAAAAGCCCGTGAGAAGTACATAATTACCAGCATTGATGGGGATTGGTGTGAAATCAGAAAATTCACATTGTCTCAGTTTAGGAGCATATCTTACACTGTACGAATCCTAGACTGTTATCCAATTAGCCCTACTACATTATCCTCCTATGGACCAATCAGAGGTCAGTCTGATTCGGATCAGGAACAAGTGGTCATTTTAACTCCATACTCAACTCTGAGCCACACGTAACTAATGTGTTATCTCAGATTTCACCCCATTCCCCTGGTGACCATGATCAGCCTAAGTTGCCTCCATTAGCAGAACCTTCACTACCTGAAGAAATTGTAACCCCACTGTCCCCATCAGAGTCCACAGAGCAGTTACCTCAGAATGGATCGCTAAACAACCAGGATGAAGAATCTTTTGACCTACCCAGGAGGTCCACTCGCGCGCGTAAACCTCCAAAATGGCAGACTGAGACTGATGATAGGATTTTTTATTAATCTTCAAAATATCTATAGTTTTTTTTTTTTTTTAGTTTTTTTTTTTTTTTACATTCTTCAGGGAACCTTACTTTTCTTCTGTTAAACACAAAAAGACTTTTTATTTGCTTGTTATTAACTAAGTAATTTAATATTTGTCTCCGTGTAAAGGAAAATGGGGAAAAGAAGACAGTTACTGTAATCATGCGAAGATTCAGTTTCAGGATTTTTATTTCACATGCAAATCAAAAGCTGACATTTGTGGCTTTTCAACCGGACAAATTCCATGGACAACAATTTTAATTTTTTGGAATACGTAATTGATTTATTTGTTCTGGAGAAAGCCCAGCAGGCACACAACGTTGATTCAACGTTGAATCAACATTGAATTTATGTTGAGATGTTGATAAACGTTGAATCAACGTTGATTCAATGACCATAATTCAACGTTGGCATTTCAACATTGATTCAACGTTGATTCAACTACAACAAATTCAACATTGGCATTTCAGTGTTGATTCAACGTTGATTCAATGACAACAAATTCAATGTTGGCATTTCAACGTTGATTCAACTTTGATTCAATGACAACAAATTCAACGTTGGCATTTCAACGTTGATTCAACTTTGATTCAACGACAACAAATTCAACGTTGACATTTCAACATTGATTCAACGTTGATTCAACGACAACAAATTCAACGTTAGCATATCAACATTGATTCAACTTTGATTCAACGACAACAAATTCAACGTTGGCATTTCAACATTGATTCAACTTTGAAGTAAGATTGAGTTGATAAACCTACATTATTTCAACCTTATTCAACTTGCATTTTTGAATGTTGATGTTTGAGTTAATTTTTCACATTGATTCAATTATTCCTCCCAACATTGATTTTCTGGTCAGGTTTTAACATTGATTCAACTTTGGCATTTCAAGTTAACATAATGACTATTCAGGAGGTAACTTATAATTAGTTAAAGATGTTAATTCAACATGGATTCAGTTTTT
>NW_019775980.1:768901-781114 GCF_001039355.2 Lingula anatina
GGGGGGGGGGGGGGGAAACTGCCCCCCCCCCCCCCCCCTGGGATTTGAGGTGCAAAAAAAAAATAATAAAAATAATCGCAAAGGTAAAAAAAATTGCAAAGTTGGTATCAATTCTGTGAGAAAATGCACGGATTGGCTCTCTTGCTTGTCCACAGAGGAAGAAACGTTATTCCTGATCCTGAGACAATCTACGAAATGAAGTCCAATTGGCATGTTGTGTTGAAAAAATGACTGCACTTATGGCAAAATGAACCCACAATTTCTGATTTCTGATTGAGCAATAAATAACAGTTAAAATGCACCAGAATGCAGTATTATACATACAGTTTTTAAAAATTTTCCACACCGTGGGAGGGGGTGTCCCCCCTCGGGGGGTTCGCCCCCATGTGTCCGCTTACTGCCCCCCCTGGCATTTTGCTCAGGCTACGGCCCTGTTAATGTTTCCGACCAACGCTGTATTGCAAAGGACTGCTAGTGTGATACCTTGGACTCGACTGATATTGGTAATGTCAAAACAAAGATTTCAAGATTTCAGAGTTGCTTGTAATTCAGCGACCCCCCTCTCTTAATATCTGGTTAATGTCTATTCGTCATTCAGACCTGTTTTTTTTTTTTTTTCAGGTGTGGTATTCGCTAGCATCAGCGAGGGATTAGGAGAAGTCACCTTTTTCCAAATGACGGTATACTTTGACCAGTAGGTGGTGATATGTTACCTTCTACTAGGACTCCAGTTTGATTCTTCACTAGATATAGATAACACAGCACAAGAAAACGTCATGATTGCACCAGGAACATAATCGTACATATCTGGTGAAAAATCATTCTTTGGTCCTGGTAGAGGGTAGTGATTTTTTGTCAATTCTTTTTCAAACAATTAAAAAAGTAATATTTTATTTTCTTCTGTGGGTTTAGGTTGGGGGTGGGTAGTAGAAATCAAAGAATTTTTGAAAAAAACTTTTTTGAGGTTTGGGGATGGTGGTAGTAGTGGGGGGATTGTAAATGACTCCCTATCATGGTCTTCAACAGATGCCCCCACTCAAGCATTTTTACTAAAACACGGTCCTAGATACCATAATCATGTGCTATATCATTGTCGTTTTCAGGAACGTCGTGTCAGCTTTTTCCTCAGGCACAGGGGCGGCGGGTTTCCTTGGCGCCCTGACATACGCAGGACTCCGAACTGCCGGCGTCTCAGCCAGAAATTGTCTCTTCTTCATGCTTGTCTACCCGGCCATCATGGCCGCCACCTATTTTCTGCTTCTTGTCAAGCCTCCGGAACTCAGCGGCCCGTGCTCTAAACTAAATCGTTATGATAAGTTGATTCAAAGTAGTGATGAGAACAACTCAGATAGGAGTAGTACAGGTGAGGTTGATATTTCGAACGTATTTGACTCTCTTTATTAGATTTAGCTTTTATAGTACACGGTTTGTCATTATTTGTGCAAAGTTATTTTTTCATCATTCATTCATAATTTTTGTTCATTTTGACATTTTCAGTTGTTTTATTCTACTGGTATATTGCGTATATAATATTTTACCTTATTTTGTTTCTATTTTTAGTTGAAAGCATTTCAAATTATTCATTAAAGGAAAAAATCACACTTGTGAAGGTAGGTAGTTTTAGACAATCCAACGTCTGCCATAATTCTCGAACGTATTCACAAGATTCTGTGACTTCTTTAATAATTATGAATATTTTGTATTAAGGAAGATTGTAGATATTTTAAACAAATATCGGAATATGTAGACCTCTATTTAATGCATCGACATTTAGCAGTGTAAAACGTATAAAAACGTTCATAACTGACGTAAAATGCCATCTTTTTTTCGCCGTTTTATTTAACATGGATTCCTTAAATATTATAGACTATACTCATACATACACTTGTAATAAAATATTAATTTTTCAGCCTTTGTTGAAGTACATGGTCCCGCTGGGACTGGTTTACTTTCTGGAATACTTTATAAATCAAGGGCTGGTAAGTACAGTGTACCAGATACAGCTAAATACGGCTATATTCCTGCCCAGTGCCTTGCTGTAACAAACGTCTTGTTGTTTAATTTTACCATCTGCATTAAAGCCTTTAGAAGGAATTCTTTGTGAACAGGTATCAGAACAAAGTTGGCAATTTGGTTATACACGATAAATTAGTTGTTTTAAAAATGCTATTTACATCTTGTCATTGATCAGTCACTGTTACGCAGTTCATTATTGTACATCTTTTCCAGTACGAAGTCTTGTATTTCAATGACATATGGTTAACGACAGACGAGCAGTACGAATGGTAGGTATAGGTCTATTTGTAGGGCCTACTAATAAAAAGATTGTTTTGGTTTATACCGAAAATTCTAAACATCCAAAGCCCCTAAACTTTTCAGTTTTAGGTTAAATATCCATCATATAATAAAATCCTATTATTATTTGACTTCAAAGTTTTTCTGTTACAAGATGAAAGTTTTCATGTAGCGTGGGGTGCAGGCTTTCTGGCAATCGGCATTGTGCCCGCTTGCAAATTTAGAGTGGGTTAACCTGCGTTCTTTTGGAACTGGTCATTTAAGAGAGAGCGATAGAAAGAGAGATTGTTAATATAATTCCAATCTTCCTGTCCTTCAGGTACCAGATGGACTACCAGCTCGGGGTGTTCTTGTCCAGATCTTCAGTCAATTTGATTCATATCAACAAAATTTGGGTTTTCCCCATTTTGCAGGTAATGATTTTAAATGATTTCTTTAATTTGAAAAAAGGGCGTGCAACAGAGATAAATAGTGCTAAGGAACCATAAAGGTTTAGACATAATTTGTAGGATATATCTATTGAAAATCAAGATTAGAATTGGTTGACTCTGATTTTGCGTTTAGCGGCAATTATTTTCAAATTGTGGTTTCTGTAAGTTCAAACGCACATGCTTACTGTGCGTCATCTTTCTTTCAGGGTATCAACCTTGGGGTATTGGCTGCTAATGCTGTGTATCGGTTCATTCCAAGCATCTGGATCATTTTGACCCTGATGTTCTGGGAGGGACTGCTAGGAGGCGCCACCTTCGTCAATACTTTTTATAGAATTAGAACGGAGGTAAAGTACATGTACGAACTTGGGCACGTGCGTGTGTGTGTGCGTTTATGTGTGTGTGTTTTAATGAAACGCGACTGAGGATTTATGACGGTCTGGTTAAAAGACAAACCTACTTACAGAATGACACGCCCACTTTCGATCAAACTCTTTGAATAGGTGTAAATTTCGCCGTGATTTTAACTCGTTTTCTTTTTACCTTCAGGTTCGGGAGGAGCACCGCGAATTCAGCATGGGCGTAGTAACCCTGGCAGACGCTGTTGGAATATTTATTGCAGGGGCAGCAGCTTTACCGTTACACACTTACCTGTGCAATATGTACACGGGATGAACTGACGTCACGTCGGTGTAAGAGTGTGACGTCACGTTTCAGATATGACGACTGTGGCAGTAGACAGGCATTATCAGGGATTGTAACTTTGTAGTTTGAATACGAATGGCGTGATGGTGTGACACATACCAGTAAAACAGGAACTTACACAAGTGTGAACTTACACATGTGGGAGTGTTCATCCTAGATGCCATTACATAAAGACTTAACAAAATACAGTGTACGACAACAAATTTTCTCTGTCACAGAACTTATGGTATTATTTACTCAGGAATTGAATATACCTGTCCTTATGTATTATAACTTTATCTGACCTCACTTTCCCTGGTGCTAAAATAATTGTGTTAAATTTACATATTTAAATATTAAAAAAGCAAATTGACAACTGTTTTGTCAAGCAGTTTTTTATTATTATTAGATGCTTTCAACAAGTGACATCTAAAAATTCCTGAGCCAATCTTACAATAACCTGTAGACTTCAAACTTATTGTCTGACACCTCCCATGAAAACATTCACAAGGGGGCGCTGAACTCCCACATATAGGATCCACTTCAGTAACATCCTCTTCTTTACACAATTCCGTTTTAATTCTTAAATTTGATGAAATCTTTTCAAGAATTTGGATAAAATTAAATACTATGACTAAGGACAAGATCAGAAATGTGATCTTTCAAAATCAAAACAGGTCACTGATGTCATCCATGTAGATGTCTGTGAGGGGGGCGGACGTCCTCTTAGGAGGGGTTGCTACATGAGGTTCGTATGTCCACTTTGGGTACATTCTCTTGTACAGATTCATCAATACAGTGTCCTGAGACTTCAGCTGACCATCAAATATACACTTCATGTGACCATGGGTGCCTGGTTAACAAATAAACAAGTAGTTAAAAACAAATAATGTTCAAAACCAAGATTTGAAGATGGTAGTACCCCATTATTATTATTTTTTAATTGAAGCAAAGATTTGAATGCTCCTCCCCCCTCCACTTGATGGTAGAACACTTTAATCTGAAATCATCTAAACTTTCACCCATTTACTTACTAAATAAGTAAATAAATAAATGAATGAATATAGGATGTATAAATCTTTCAAATTACATCTTAAAATCAACTTTGTCTCGTAACACTCAATACCTTACCTCTTACTAAGAGGTAGAAAAATTTCATCCTGTACAAAATCTTAATAATTTTCAGCATTAACCAAGACAAGCCAATCCTTACCCAAAGCCTCCTTGATGTGCCCTCTCCTCCCATACTTAGTCCTCAGTTCTACAGGCTTGAACCACAGTATGTCCTCTGAAAGATGGTGTAGGAGAAGGTATCAATATGGGACATGTTTATGAAGAAAATATTTATAAGACCAAAGTATTAAAATAAGACATTCTTAATAAAACAATATTTAATCTATATTTACTAAGCAAAGTGCTGGACCCATTCCTTTTCCAGTCTACTGGTATCAATATAATGTACTGTACACCTTCCACAAAATAAATATAATTATTCAACTATATTAAATATAAATGCAGATGATCAAGGAATTAAACAGAATCTTATGTTCTTAAAAATTTTCTTTGCAAAATATGACCATCTCATAGTATCTTCTTGTCACAGAAATTACTTGCATCTGCTCACCTCTGTTAAAAAACATATATCTGACCACAGCTGACTTCTTGTTAATCTTAAAGGCATGACCACTGAGGACCACTCTCTTGGCCACTATACGGTCAGGGTTGACGGAGAGAACTGACCCTGTAGCTATCAAATCATGATCTCCTGGAAATAGTTCAATTTATGTAAATTAAAAATGTATGATTACTGATTAAATAGAAGTATATAAAACTTTTCCATAGTTTAGACCACCACATCTTTTTATACATGCAATTTACAACACTATTATTAATCAGCAAAGTATTCTTACCCATGACTTTACAGTTGGGTACTTTTCCCACTTCAAAGCTCTTGTCTTCAACATATCACTTTCACTTTCTATAGTAAAAATTCAATGGACACACTAAAAGTGGATCTCTACAATCTCTTGGTATCATCCACAAGTGGTGAGCTAACTCTACTCACCATTGCACTGTTCTTTAAACACCAGTACAGAGGCTGGAGGAAATATGATGGGGGCAAACACAGTGGCCACGCACATCATGTCCTTCTTGAAGAACTTTTCAAACTGAAAGTGTCAAAATATCATTAACTGTTATTTATCACTGGCAGCTCCACATCACAATGATTTAAAATGTATTTATTTCTATTATCAGTTTTCTTGAAAAAAGGGCTAATGAATTTCTCTAAAATAATAAATGATTGGTGACTGTTATCTTGTCTGGGTTCATGCTAAATGTAGAACCTATATCTCCATTATATTCCAAGAAATACCTGGCATTAAGACAGAAAGACAGATAACATGTTGTAAAGCCTACAGGGTCTACTTACCTTATGCTTGTCTCCATTCGTATGCTGTGAAAATATCGGACAGGCAGCAAATCTCCTGTAGCCTACATGGAAGATCAACCGCTCCTTAGATTTGATTGGCTCAGTGCTCTGCGGCAGACGTTTCACCATGAAGTGTACCACGGACATCTTCTGCTCGTGTGAAAGTAGTCCGTACAACACCACAGGAGAGCCAGCTGTGTAGGATTCTGTAAATATAAGTATTTTACTTTCATGGTCGATTAATTTTTAAATAAAAAAGTTATAATGCCCAATCACCTACAGGACTATATAAACTAGGCACTGAATATGACACTCATACAGACATTTAACAAAGATATCCAAATAAACATTCAAGATTATCTAGGCAAGATGGATAATGGTGAAAATTTACAGTATTAAATATTCACTTCAATAGCACATTTGTCCAGTCTACAAGTTACTGTCCACAATTTAATGAGCTTTTTTTTCTGTCCAACCATCTGTATCATAATATACCCTGTAGACTTACCCATGAAAGCTCTCGGAACATTGGCAACATGAACTGTGACATACCAACCAGGCTGAAATAAATAATAATGAAAGTAATGATTTAACACTCACTTTACATGACAATAGCATTCTATTCTTAAAATTAAAAAACAAAAACAAGATGATTAATTTTTGACAGATATATTTCACTTTAACAGTACAAATTATCAAATTTTCTTCTTCTTCTTCTTTTTTTTTTTTTTGAACAACAATTACTGGTTAAAATCAAACCAAGGAAACAAATATCAACTCAAACAGAACTCCCATTTTTCCTCATACTCATCAAAACCTACCTCAGCCCCGTCCTTCTCCTCCTCAAGCACTCTTTTCTTTGTTCTTTTAAAATTTTCAAACTGGAAAATCCTGGCATAGTCAGCTGGCAGGTTCTCCTTGGGGTCCCATGGGGATGTCCTGAAGCTTTTCAGACCACGGTATCTGCAATTAATAAATATATATATAAATGTATATAGAAATTTCTTTTTCTATATTGGTAAGGTGGAGAACTTCAGATGCTGTGTCACAAACAACCAAAGTCATTACTTATTAAATCAAGTAACATGAAAAGGAAAGAACATCATTCAACATACATAAATACACACACTGAACATTTATTTTTTAATTTAAAAATGGCAAAAAAATATTTTGAATGCTTTGTCAAAAACAAACTAGCCACTAAATCAAACAGCAATGCCTTATTTAACAAAGGTAACAATACACCCGTGTACTTACATTCTTACACACACATACACACACACATACATATGTCAGCATGTACAAAATCCCAGAGAAACAAAAAGAAATGCCTGTCCATACCTCTGAAATCTCACTCTGGCTGGCGTGTCCATGGGGGTGTCTACTTCATCAGGGAACATCTCATCTGCTCTGGCTGCCTTATACTTCTCCAGCCTGAAGAAGGGACCAGGTTTATATAAAATTATATCTTTCAAAGTCCTTGGCCCTTCTCACACTGGGCAATATATGTAAACAAGAAAGTATGTATCAGTCCATTCTGAGTGCTCCTAACATGTAAGTATTTACTCCTTCTCACAAGTTCTAGCAGAATACTTCTCGAATTGAATAATTATGAGGAAATAATCAAAATTTAAACCATGTTACTCACATCTTTTCTTCCTCATCCATATCATAATCAGCATCATACTTCTCAACATTGCCAAAAGAGACAGTCCCCTGAGTGATAGACAGTAAGTCGGCATCAGTGTTTAATTAAGACACAATGTGTAGAGCATACATTCAAAGACACCACACACTTTTTTAAAAAAGATTTCCTTTTCCAAATCTTAATATGCACTTTCTTTTACTTGCAAAAGTAAAATATGTTGACCAATAAACAGTTAAATAGCAAAGACAAATCTAAATATAATAATTTTCTCAAGTAGCTACACAGGTGTTCCTTCAAGATATAGATAACAACCTTGTCTGTATTTGTTCCATCGTCTTCTTCCTCTTCCTCTTCGTCATCTGCTTCAGAATCTTCATCATCATCTTCATCTTCTACTGCCATCTTTGTTTCACCATCTTCACTTTCTGAGTCATCATCCTGTATTAAATTATGATAAATATCTAAAAACTCTAACGTTCTCTTTGTAATGGGGCACAGATACTGCATAAGAAAATTCAGTTGCAAAAATAAAAAGGAGATTATGGATTATGCAGAAAGTGTCTAACCAATGATTTATTAATCAATATGTTGATTTTCTTTGAATTCATCCCTGTTCTCTCTCTCTCTTATTTCAAACAATTAGACAAGGGGAAACAATACAAATCTACAGGGCGTTTCAATAAAACTTGCACACAACTCACCTCATCTTCGTCTTCATCCCCACTGTCTACAATCCATGCAGCCTGGTATTCTGATGTTCCCTTGGGGACCTTCTTGGTAATTGTCTTCTTTTCATGGAACTCTGCTTAAAAGAACAAAAAGTTCAGAAACAAACACACTTTCTCTCTTTTATTCAGTATCTAGAATTGCTTACTTCTCTTCACTTTTGCTCCTCTAAGGTAATGAAAAAAACTAGGCCCATTCCATAAGCAATATCTTAAATGACAATCATGCCATCACTTGAAGAAAAAACATTCAATTGAGATTCTACATTCTACATGAATAGCAGTAAATATAATTCAATACAAAATTATCCTATACACACTAAATTCTGAAATCTATCTTACCGTCTGCTTCCCTCAGCTCCTCCTCTGTCGGCCATGTTTGCTCGCCCTCCATTGGGTCAGGTATCACCTCAGACTGCAGCGACTCCTGGTGGCTAGGATGTGCCGTCTCCAACACCTTGATGTCTTCTTCCATCTTGGTGTCTGCCATGTCTTCATCCTAAACAATTACTTTATGCAACTAGAATCCTTTTCTTAAATGTATTGCACAGTATATTTTCAATATTGTCTATATTCCAACAAACACATCAGTTTCAATAATTTGACAACTTTCTTGTAATGTGTGTTGCCAAGGATTTAAGTACTGGCAAAGATCTAGGTACTGGTTTTACTTCTTTGAATTAAAAATACAAACAGCGGATCAATTTGCAAGGAAACAATGGACCACAAACAGTCACCCCCCCTCCTTTAATTTCACCTCTTATATTGAAACAAAGACTACGTTCACAAGTATGGTAATTACTCGATCTTTTCAATGGGGGAAAATTGTGAATAAAGATACTATATTTCTTAAAATCAGAACATTCTTATTGAGTGGTAGCAACAGACTTAAAAAGCAGGCTACTCTCTCAATATATAGAGAAAAAAAAGATTTTGTGATTATAAAATTATGTATATGAAAGTTTCATAATTTTTGCCCATCAAAAAGACCAAATTATTTCTGTACACTAATACCCACCATGGCCTCCCCCTTCCTCTTCCTCTCCTTCTCCACCCTGAGGATCAAGGGGAATGGATCCCGAGGGGCATCTATCTGCTTCATCTGGAAGTCCCCCCAGCCAGGGATGTGAACTAGGCCATTGACACTCAGGGGGCAGCCCCTCACATAGCCTGACACCTTCAAGGTGCCCTCCTGGCTCTGGAGATGAGGAAAATGTGTCTGTTTAATCTATTTACTTCTTTATCATTTAAAAGCACATGAAACCTACACTACATTATCCTTATACACAAAGGTCACAGGTAAAATTAAGATTTATCATGTTTCTACATATTACTAATAAAATAAATAAACAAACAAATAAATAAATAAATAATAAGCTTTTCCTGGTGAAAAATAGAAAACAAAAGCAGATGAGAAATTTGATCAAATAGATAGCCTCTTACCCTTATAAAACATAAATTTTACAAATCAACATCTGTTAAAAGGTGTATATACTGCACAGTCATACAATTCCAATAAGTGCCACACTTTGCTATGCAGTTAAGTATCACATGGATGCTCACATTTTCATCATTGAGTTCAAAGCTGACACTTTCTCCCACAAGATGGGGCCTTTGCTCTCTCAGGTGGATAGGTTTTAACTTCTGGCTGCTGATGTGATGGAGGAGCTGCACAGCTTCCTGACTGCTGTCCAAACTGTGACATTTTTCTTTAGGAAATCTGAAACATTTCACGTTTAAAATTTCAATTGTAAAAAATGTTTATTGTTGAAGAAAGCAGTGGATCTTACTTAACCAGCAGAATATCAATGGATATTTTCCCCAATAGGAAATCATCTTGATAGAACCTGTGAAAACACATTGTGACTTCTTTCAAAATAAAAGAAAAAGACAAAATTAAATAATTATTTGAAATAATAATTTGAGTAGCAAAATTTAACTGATATTTTCTTAGTTTCAGAGAAAAAATTGACATCAAAATACCTCATACCCAATGCATAATTCCTAAAATCACAATACCTGATGCAGAAAAATTATCCTCCCTATCTTGAAGAAGTTTTTTACCTGCGCTCAATATATTTTTGTATCATCTTTTTGGTTTCCGTCTGCTTCTTCAGAGGAACAGTTTTCAACCCCTGGACCCCATGCAGTGCAGAGGGCATCCCCTGTGCTTGTAGACACGCCAGACAATAGTCACCATAGCTGTCTGCGGCAAACTCTGGTGAGTACATTAACAGCATGCTGTCTGCAACTTTGGCAGCGTCGAGGAAAGCGGTGAGGTTACCATACTCGGGGACCATGAAGGCAAATCTCTGCTTGAAACGGGGCACACTGGAAGTATAAACACGGGCCTTGAAATCAAAATGGTACTTCATAAAACTTTGTAGAGTAAAATAATGATGGTGCTTTTGTGAAACATGGAACGTTGAAAATGGAATCTCATGGTGAGCTTATATTAAATAGAAACAAGCTTTTTTAAAAACCTTGCTATAAATACAATTATTAAACACTGCTAAAATTAGTGCAAATACAAAAACAGGCTCTATCAAAGCTGTGTTTAAAAGAACCTGTTTAATGTATCTGCATATCAAAACTAGATTTGATTACATTTTTATGCTAAAACTTGGTAACAAGTCTTTGAAAGTTTCCATGGTGATAACAGGACATTTGTTATCAAGTCTTTTTATGTTTCCATGGTAATAAAAGAGCACACGACAGATACCTGATATGTGTGACACCAAGATCACTGGTATTCACCACCGCTGTGTCATCACAGGTCTTGATCAGCTCTAGAACATCGTTGGCATATACGCCATTACACAGGGGGAGGATAAGCTACAATTATAACAGTCAGAGGGGGACACGTGATAAAATGATAACATTGGTGTATTTGTGTAGTGTTCAAAACATAGAAGGTGAAATCCTTTCTTTTGCTATTTTCATAAACACTTAAATTCAATAAAAACTGTGAGCGTAAAATAATGCTTACTGTTCAAAATATGACGAAAGATTTATTCTTTTATTCAACACACTAATAGGCAAGACTGTCACTGTTTTTCTGGGTTGCAAGTGTGCTTAAAAAAAAAGCTTTTCATTCATTTATTTTTGATGGGTTTTATTTTCTCTACAAAGCATGTTACTTCGTAATGCAATATTTGTGGAGAAATTAAAAAAAAAAAAAGAATTCAAGAGATACAGAGCAGGGGCGGATTTAGGCCGTCTTCTGGGTCTTCTGGAAGACGGTCAGATTTTCAAGTTTACATTGACGGGTATCTAATTTTTTCTGTTGGAAGACGGTCAAAAAAGGAGGATAGATCAATAAAGATAATTTGGAAGACTGTCAGAATATATCTCTGGATCCGCCCCTGCAGAGAATATAAATGACAGAGATAAAGATGTCTTTGCCATTGCACCTACCACTAGGTGAGGGGGGCTTCCAGCACTGCCGCGGCTCCTCTTCTTTGCTAGAACTTCGTCTCTTTTATTTTTACGTAATTGCAGAGCCTGGAAGAAAAGACACATATGAGAGATCTATAAATTTCAACAACTCATATGATATTTGCTGAAAGAATCCAACTTCAGCATTCAAGAGGTTTTACTATGATAGGATGCATGTGAAGATTTTTTTAACATGTAGCTTAAAAGGGGCATAACATATTAATGCTATCCTGGCTATAACAAACTTAAAGTGTTAACCTGTACAAAGTAGAACAATGAAAATGTCTAATACTGACAGTCATCATGTTAATATTATGAACTAAATATCAACTTACCTGATTCCTTCTGTCAGATTTCTTTGCATTTTGTTTTGCTTTCTTGCTTAACACTTTAACACTAACTCGACCTGCAGATAATGTTAACAGTCAATAAATAATCAGGACATAACATGCACTTCATTGTATCCACTACATTTCACGAAAAGGATGGAAACATGTAAGTTGGTCAACTAAACATTCTTGCCAGTCCAAATATAATTATGATTTATGGTGTTGGGGGGGG
>NW_019775981.1:0-116555 GCF_001039355.2 Lingula anatina
ACTCACACACACCAACGCCACCACCACCGCTACCGCCACCACCCCTGGGCAACCCTAAAACCTTAATAGCCGTTATCATATTAGGGTTACTCTGAATCCTTACCAGTTCTACAGCGGTCGCCATTGCTTTTGCCATCTTCGCACTGTAGAAGGACAATGAAGGACAATGAAGTGTACGTAAAAGGTCTGTAATGTTATTAAGAGACAACCAATTGTCTCGTGGTACAGACTACTTTCTGACCTCTGATTTGATGGTATTCTACGCCGTATCTCTGACCTTACACGGAGATGATATTTACACGTTGCATGGCAGTTGTACCTTAGGACTTTCAATGAGGTTGTATCGCAAGGTAAGTCCGTCGTGCATCAGTCTGAACAAAGTGCATTTCGGAAAGAAGGAAAATGAGAATTAGGTAATTACAGCCTCGTGCGTGGACAATTCAGTCTTATTGTCATCTCTGTTGGACAGTTATATCTAATAAATGGAATACGGTTCATCGACTGTTGCAGTATTTGCCTCTATTAGTTGAGGTGACACAGCAGATACAGCTTGTGGTATAGATACAATATCGTTATCAGCCACAGGTAAACATACAGATTTGAGGCACGAAGCCCATGTCAGACCTAAATTAAGAAGGGCTAGAACATACTTTTGTGTTGATTTCAAAACGGAAAACTCAAAAAAATTGAAACCAGTAACAATACCTTTAGTTTTTTGAAGTCTATATTTAAATTCGAATTTCGTGTTTTAGCAGAATTAGAAATAGAACATTATGTATATAGGACTAGGTTATATTCTTTGGTTGTTAAAGGGCTTGATACTTCTGCTAGTGTTAATTTCAGTTGATTAAGGAAATTGTATTCTATTAGGGACCTGTATGCATATTTCTTCTTATTTAGATCTTTAAATGTGAAACATAGTCTACCATTGCGACAAAAAAGCAAAACATATTTAAATTACTGATATTTATTTTCACGTATATTCTAAAACATTATATAGAGATATTGGGTACATACACACTTCTTTGCTGTCAAAAAACATTTCCTTTCTACAATCTATAATTTAACATTAAAAACATTATCTCTTTAATCATTATAGAACATTCTGGAAATCATCAAATGTCTTTAAATCTGCCATCACCCACGAGCATTACAAGATTTTTAGTTTACTAAAGTGTATTTCATACTGAAAGTACGTCCACCCGGTGCATTTGCACCGTACCCGTGGCAAGACGGAGAGCTGCGTACCCATAGCACGCTTTTCGCTGTGTCATAGGTATAAGCACACGCGGGTTCTGATTTTATATCAACAGACACCAAGTCAGTCCAGTTTTTAACTTGCGTGTACCCATTCACCACGGCGTTATTAGCTAGTGAATTGGCGATCTGAAATATCATCAGACGGTTTACAGGGTCCTCGATATGAACGGTGGCGGTAAAAGTCTTGTTCGGGGGGTTAGATGTTGGATACATGGAAACTGTGGTGCCGTCCCACGCCTCCCCAGTGGCACCAAAGGTTGCGTTGGGCCACAACCACCAGTGGAAAAGGTCGGACCTGTCGCTGTAAGACGTTACTCGAGGGTCCGCTGATTTTCCTAGTGTCCATACGCTTGGATCGAGGGTTGGGACTGCAGAACCTTGACGCAGAATAGAAAGAAAAACAATACATTAAGCGATGTCATAATACTTATTTTCAATTTGTATTTTAAGACTGTTTGATATCCTTAAATATTCTCGAGTCCTACAGAAAATGTTGCGTACATTAAAAGATGAACGGTCTTTAATGTCATAACACTTAATATATAATAAATAAAATTTTCACGCCTCTTACGAAGGAAGACAATGTGTCATACCTGCTCTGACAAATAGTGGAGTCACCTCTAAAGGTGCGTTCACATGTTTGGTCTGGCTACCTTGCAATAAAGGCCCAGCTCCTATACGGAAGCGTCCGTCTGTGTCTTTATCGTACTCGGCAGCGTAATTGAAGTCGATCCATTCAGTTTGCGCCGGGGCCATGCTAGTGTCCTGTGGCAGATACACGTCTTGGGAAGTATCCCCTTTTTTTAGAACCGGTGCCACCAAGAAGGCTGGTCCAAACATGAACTGTTGGTCTTGTTTTACGGCTGTTTGGTCATTTGGAAAACTGAGAATATGATGTCTCATTATTGGTATCCCAACCCGCCTTGATATATGTGCTTGGGTGTAGATGTATGGGAAAAGCGCCATTCGAAGTTTACACTGTTTTCTCCATGCAAATTCTCCTTCGGGCCAGTCAAAGATCTGTGACTTCGGTTGCCCAGCCAGAGAGCCCCCACCGTCCTGTGCTCTCATTATCCCGGAAAAAGTACCAACCTGTGACCAGCGTATCCACAACTCCAAACTAGGTGGGACAATCCACGCATACCCACCGATATCGGATCCAATGAATGGAAATCCCGAGAGGCTTCCGCTCAGCATGGCATGCACTTGAGCGGGAAGACCCGAGTCCTGGGACCAATCGGACATCGGGTCCCCAGTCCAGTGGGCCCAGCTAACTGCACCCGATCCTGTGTATCCGGATCGGCAAAAGAAGATATACGGCGGAGCGTAGTCATCCTTGGGATCGGTGTCGATGGAATCGAAGAATGTCTTCACTGCGCTTTCATACAGTATTGGGTACTTGTTATGAATTTGCCTACCCATCAGGCCGTTATTAAAGCTACATTCAGGGTCAATATTTTCCCCATAGTCTGTCATAAAGCCGGAGTAACCCATATCAATCGATTCCTTTAGTTGGTTTCCGTACCATGCTACGGCTCCAGGAGCCGTAAAATCCAACACGGCAGCCTTTAGGACGATAGAACTCACTGTCCGGAAGGCAATTATATCTGTCTTTCCGTTGAACTTCACAAAGTATCCCTTCTTTTCGGCATCTTCGAATACAGGATTGTAGTTCGTGACTACTCTTGTGTTGTAGTAGGCAAGAGGATTGACACCGAGTTTTTTCAAAGCTTTGTTTCTTGACAGAATTGCACTTTCTTGTCCTCTTTGCTGTCCAAGGGGCAAGAATTGTACTTCGTCGTATTCGATGCTATACGGAATGTCCCTTTTCAGTAAGATATTCGCAGCATCGATTGATCTATTTGTGCCATTTATACGGAGAGCATCGGCAGCTGTGATCCAGACGCCGAATTCATAGGGAGGGGGTATCAGAGACCGACCCGTGGAATGAGTGTAAGCACGAACAACGGACGCTGCATCACCAATGTAAACGACGAGATCCAGCAAAGTGTCTTCAACTTCTACTAAATACCCCTCTTTATGTGTTTTGCACATGTCCCAGTTTGAGCGAAGAGAGGTATTCATGTATATGCCATATCCTGAGGAGGATACAAAGTAAGGGGATGGTGAATAGGTCTGTGTCGGATTCATATCAGGTAAACGATTTTTTGGAAAGATTGTAAACCCCCAGCCCCCGCCTTCAGCCCATGAGTACACATATTGTCCTCTTTGGTTTACAGCGTTGTATCGGACACCGAACCCGTAATACCCCTCGTTTTCCTTTGCTAAAAACCCAATGCTCGTGCGCAGTTGGCCAGACAACGTGCATATTGACATAAATGTTTCTTCTATGTTTTGCTTCGGATATGGAATAAAATCGATGATCAGTTTGCCAGCTTTATCGAGAACTTCCATGCAAATGTTGCAAATAGTAGCAGTGGGATTACCATGTGTGCAAAAATGTACTTTCTCGCAAATTTCTTTCGCGGTTAAATTCTGGATCAGCAATCCGTAGACGACATCGCCCACGGCTTTCATGCTATTTAGGCATAAGGGATTGTCAGGTTCTGGCACAACTCTAGAACCACTCTTATCGAACAGCTCCGCCTTTAACATCACCTGATTCTCTGTCACATTACCTACGACAAATCCAATGGTGTGCCCCTCAGATGAATTTGTCCCTAGTCTTAAAAACGCTTGAGTCTTGTCCTGGGATAGATTCCAAGATATAAGACTGTTCACTACCATTCGATCTATCTGGTGCATGAAGCGCCACGAATACCCATTATAAATATGGGGTTCCATTCCTAACCACTTTGACACCCCCAGTGTACCCCACTGGTCTGGTACACTTAGGAGCACGGTCCTGGTGACACCTTGTGTAGAGAACTCAATAGTAAGCTGCCATGTATCTTTGCTTAATTTCACTGTTAGATGCCCACCGGAGATGACCATGTCATTGTTTTGAAGGCTGCATGACAATATTTCGTATTTGCCATTAACGCTATTGCTTGATGCTATGCTTAGGGCTATTAACACTGCGTGGCAGGCAATGGCGACCTGAAATGAACGAATGAGACTATAAAAAGCATGAATGATATTAATCACTTTTATAGCAATATTGAAATATAATAACTTTAACAATTTTGGATCATTAAACCATATTAACCATTTTGTAAAATATAGTGGAATTATGTAACTTTGATAATATGTTAAGATTATAAGATTTAATTTAATAAGAAATATTAAAAAATGTAACAAATATACTATAGACTAAAAACACGTACCCAAAATTTAGTTAACGCCATATTCCTCCCTCTAATCACTCTTTGGTTACATGCAATATCATTAACCGACAGAAAGGTCCATATATAAATAATATCTGTTAATAAGGTCAGTGCACTAAATATTTAGTACATTTTGTGCGACGGAATGTATTCACTGCTAGGGCTGACCATTGTAATCAACGTTGATAATACACCATGCGTTTGGAACTTGTACATCATATGATACCTAAATATAGAGCATTGTTGAACCAACTCTAGTGCTATTATCTTCATGTTTTCACTGGTGTCGACGTAATGAGTTAGTACAATTAATAAGTTATTTTTATAAACAGTCTTTTTTGCACCCTAATATGTCTTCTTTCTTATTTTTATTATTTTTTCTATCTTCAGCGATACTCTATGCTTATTTTGCATTTAATTTCATAATTTACTTGTCTGTGCTTGTCTTTTTGTCATTTATTTATTTATTTATTAGCACTATTAATTTTTTGCTTGCGTTTTATTTATTTATTTATTTTTATTCTTCTTCTATCAATTCAACAAAGTCTTCTTTTAGTAGTTTATTCCTTTTTGCTGACTGAAAGAAAAAACGGTATCAGAGTTTTTCACCAAGTTCTTAACTCTACGGCAAGGCTGAGTATAGAATAAAAAAAAACGCATAGACTTCCCCTCTGAAGCCCGGTTTTTTTTTTCTTTTTTTTTTACTGACATAATGAAGAGCAATGCAATCATTCCATTTGATACTATAATCTTTATTGCTTAAAATGATCGTTAACATTTTAATTGTTGAGACTGTAATCGTGGGGTTGCTTCAGACATGGATATTTCTGTATTGTTCAGTAATTGATGTATTGATAAGATGGATTTATTTAATGTATCCCAATCAATCTTCAACTTGATAATGCACGGATCTGGAATTAGTTTACATAACNTTCACGACAAATATGCATTCGTTCTAAAAATAAATGAAATAAATTGCATTAGTTTCTGCACATTATCAGAAACGCAATTCTCTTTCTTGGTCGAATTTTGAATTAGATGTTTTTAGAACTGCCATTTCCAGTCTACATATTTCTTTCTTTTGACAGAGGAGACACGTTAAAAATATGAAAATCATTTTAAGAGCTAAAAGTTGAGCCTCAATTTATCAAGTCGCCAGTGCAAACTTTCGCGCTTTTTCCGATCGTCGAGTAATCACCGCATTATGCTAATGATGTAACAGAAATTATCCAATCAGATTAAGATAAAGCAGCTCTTGCTTCCAGGTGGCAGGTGAGTTCTAGCAAAATATTTCGGGAGAACAAGACGAGAAATTACATCTTACCTGCGCAAGATGCATTTAGAATAGAAGACCAAGCAATAAAATATCTATAAAAAGGTTAAAATCCTATTCATACATTGACAGGTTAGCAAAGATTCTCTCCCAGTAGTTACTGCTGAACAGACAACATAGGGAATTCTGTAAAAAGAAAACACTTTGCGTACATTTAGCAAACTGAATTGATATTTGAAGCCTCTATATTTGCCAAACACTGCATTTCCTTGTGCCCTCGACACCATGGTAAAAAAAAAAGCTTGGGATTTTTTTTACAAGTGGCTTTACTTTGAAGGCCCAGCTAAACTGATCAGGGCTGGGAAAACCCCGTCACGAGTAAATTTTCTCTATCTCCTTATCTTGTCTGTATTAATATTGTTTTATTTAATTTTTCACTATTCGGTACTTTTTCTATATTGTAAATACTTTCACACGTGGACCAATTACATTATTAGTGCTAGCTCTATACCGATAGAATATTCTAAAATTGCAAAATTATTTTTGAGAGTCTATCCCTTTGCTCCCTCGGAAACGTAAGTCCGTCTTTCCCCTCCCTCTCCTTGTAAGCATTGGTCTTTATTGATTTTAATTAGAATTATCTGTGATAAATCGCCATGTTATGCTCCATGTTAGTAAAATAATGTTTTGAAAGAGGCTGAGGTTCCCATTGATAAACACCGAGCAAGGCATGCCTTGATAAGCTTGCCGGTCAGAGGTTAAATCCCTGGAGATGACCAAGCTACTGGTGTCTAAATTTCAATATTTAGAAACGGTCTAGTTTTGCTGTCAGTGAGAACTACTGCTTTCCTGCGAAGAGAAACACGTAGACGTATGCAGTAGATGGACTCGGTCAGTTTGAAGAATTTGTCGACGGAGACGTTGAACTAGTCTTTCTTGAAGCCTATATATCTGTGATATGACATGAATATTTAATACCTGAAATAGCGGTTTACACTACGCTTGTGGCAAATCAAACAAATGGAACACGTACATAGCTCACGACACCGCGTACTTCCAGCGTAAGGCTTATATATTCAGATCTTGGGGGATCTTCGCACAATTAACGCCGGATTTACGCAAGCTACAACTTAGCGTCGAGGTTTTAAGTGGGATCACAACATATGTCTCCAGACTACAATGCGTAGTTAATGGAAGAATTGTTTTAAGGAGAGCGTGTACAAACACTTTTAGGTTAGAATACACACGGGATCGCGTAAGAGTGTTGATAGAAGTTAGGCAAACACCAGGCGTAGCTGGCACGACGAGATTCCATCCGCAGAGCTCCGACACCGTAACTGGGACATTTTGGAACCCGCAGCAGAGAAAAGTAATTAGCCAGAACAGCAACCGTGGTAAGTGATAGTTTTCTAAGATTTTGCTTCTGAAATTTGTGGTGTCAACCACATGTTTTTGCAGCAGTTACTTTGTTGGCATAGGATAACGATCGGTTGTCGCAGGGACCTACAATATTTAACTCAAAACAAAATGGCAGCCTCACTCTTTTCGATAATTTTGGTGGACCGATCGTCTATGACACGGTTCTTATTGTAGGCAGTAACCGCTTGCGGTAAAATGATTTAGATGTTCACCGTTTCCACTAGCGGGGTGGTTAAGTGGATTTTTAAGGATACATCACAGATCCTTCAGGTTCACGGAAACTATCCGACTTAATTATATCCCTTAAGTTATAAACAGAATTAAGATGTTATGACATTCGACCACCATGATGGCGACAATAAATGACCGGGATAAGATTTTCCTAGAAATTTTATTGCTTAAATCATTGGCGTCGACAACGTTGACACGCAGAATAAGTTAAGTAAAATTTAACCGTAATATCTTTGAAGACGACTACTATCTGTGAAAACGACGGCAAAAGGTATACATTCGAGCTACACGATGTCAGTACAGTGCATTGATGTACACCAATATTTAACATACAGATAAGTGGAATATTTAACCTAAAAAAGAAGATAGCCACCCCGAAAAAAAATAGACACGCTATCTGGAAAGAATGAATTTAAAGCCCCCCTTTTCTTTGTGGTTTATCCCTGACTAATACACAAGGAATTGTACAGTATGTTTAATCTTCAGATTAGTCGTGGTTGTTTAAAGCAAATGGAACCTTCAAAATATATTTTATTCGTATATAAATACACGTTTGACATTTAGAGACTCCCCTCATAAAAAAGCAGCCTTCGACCATGCTCACGAAAATTTGATTTTGCGCAATTCATCATGTTTAGTTCAAAACATATCGCTTTTTTCATAACTAAGAAAATTTAAATACTGAAATGGGTGACATTGGATTTTTCAACATGGCGTAAAAATTATTTATAGGCAGAAAGTAGCTTACGTGATTTATCACTCACAGCTCACAATGTTGAATACAGTTTTAAAAAATCATATATCCAAACATGTTATTATGCATACAAAGCCATTTATTATTTCTGTAATTATTTGGTAAGTGCTTCCGTTTAAAAATGTAAGCAATTATATTCTGAATTGTAAAAAATATTTTCTTCAAAAATCCTTGAAGTTCTTGAAGTCCTTTTATGCAGTCATATTTCAATCTGTTATTTCGATGCAAATTTTTTAGCGTGCATATTAGGCTTACTTATTTTTTGTGAATAGATAGATTGAAAATAAGACTGAGCTTCTACTACTTAAGGCAACAAGTATAATTAGAAAAATTCGTGTTCCATTTTTTTAAAGAACAATTCCAATTGCGTTCCTATTTAGTGGTTTTTAGCTTTCCATTTTCCTAACTTGGCACAAGTGGAAATAGTTGTCAAAGCTATAATGGTTCGATTAATTGCTATTTTGTCAGGAAATTTTGTTTCTGTCATCCTGTTCACGTAATTGTGTTTAATAATGTTACAAATTGCAAACACAAAAGAAATTATAAGGACATGCATGTACGCCGCAAGATCATGACATCTTTAAGAAACATACAATGTAAAAATAATGGACCTAATCTAGTGAATGCAACAAAGTAAAATATAATAATAATAATAATAATAATAATAATAATAATAATAATAATAATAATAGATAAATGAATAAATAAAGTAAATAAATAAAATAAAAAAGTAAAAGAGACAGGTATATGTAGAGGAAATGTGAATTATATATTTAGTGAAACAATTTTAAACGATCCAGAAGCTTTGTATAAAAAAATATAAATCGTTTGTTGATGATGTTATGCTGTTTCCTCACTGAAATTTCGAGTTTCCTTTAATTTGCATTGTATAATAAGCCACAAATTATGTGCTGCTAGTTTTGTGGATATTAATGTATGGAAAAGTAACGACAAAATCATTTCATTACGAAGTATTTAAGCTTACATGTATAATGCATTCTGCTGATCTCACTGGAATACATGTACATGTGCAGTGGAAAGTGAAATGCGCAAGGATGCCATTACACATTACGTTGTGTTAATATATTTTTGCTTTTATGTTTATATGAATTAAAAAAGGCTTCGTACCTTTAAGCTCAGGTCAACTTATGTCCAGCGTGTAAGCACAACACCTGAATTTTTCTAATCCGTATAAATGCATTGTAGAAGCATAAACAACATAATTCATGCAAGTACATACATTGTTTGAAAGATATTTTTAAACTTTGTACAATGTTATGATGAAGAATATAATTCTGCGAAACATTTTTTATCACTTTCAATAAGGGTATTTTGCAATTTTTTGTGCATTTTTTCATTTATCTTGTTTTCGTAATGATGAATCCTTTTTCAATCGCGTTCACACCTACGAAAAAATGCAGATTTTCTTTATTAAAGTAATTTAGTTTTATAGCCTTTTTACACGTATATTTTCGTTTGAACAATGATTATTGTTTACGTTGATCTCCACATTCTCTCCAGGTTTAAGTCTGTGGGCAGGATACGAAAATCTTGGCCCTGGTCGAGTAGTACAAATTAAACAAAGCTGCTTTCTTCAGCAAATGTCAGGGGAAATTACATAGAAACAGAATCTTATGTAGTAAAAGAAAGATAATTAGATTGAAAAACATTATTTGGATTTTGATGGTACTTGCATGAAATATATAACATCGGAAATTACTGTGTGTGTTTTATTGATATAATGAAACCAAAAGGCGGATATGGTATTTATGATAATAACAAAAGGGGTTTGCATTGATGTCACAGGCACAGTCCCAATCCAAGCATATTCTAAATCCACCAATCCCAATTTGGCATAATGCATTTATTGTTAAAAGTTCATTTGTTAGTAAGGCCTGACTGCGATTAAACTTGATCAAAGAAAGCAGATGGAATGGAATAGTCTATTTTAACTACTAGCAAATGAATGTCGTTTTGTATATACCAAAGTATACCATTACATACGACACCAACACAAACTGGCCTCTAACCTGTGAATTAATCTTTAACCTGTAAAACCTGTAACCTGTAGTTACTTGCACCTTACTTATTAACTTCTTTAAGCCTGTAATTTGAAGTGGTTGCTATTGTCAACATGTAAGTGTAGTCTTTTGCATATTCGAAATATTTGATATTTTGAATTCGAATTTTGATTAAAAAATACGAAATCATTATGCAAGGTTTCCAAGCACTAAACATTATCTCTAGAGAGCAATAATAGGGAACCTTGAATTTATATAGCGGAGAAATTATGATTTATCAAATATATGCAATATCGTATTTGGTGGAGCGTATTTCTTTTAGAGAATAGCCAAATTTTAACGCATAATAATATTTTGTCAGGAGAAAAACTTTAACGTTCGTATCTATTAGATAAAATTATATTGCCATTATATTTTCTATTAAACATTTATATTGCAATGGGAACACTAGTTGTGATAGTTGGAGTATAGGGATAGAAAAAACTAATTCTGACGTTAGGAACTTACAGGTTTGAAATTGAAGATTTTCATCATCTCAAAGATGAAATGTCCAAACAATAGCTCACAATACCAAGTCTTCACTGGAATTTTTTAACAGAACTATCGGCATTAATTTTTTCGGCATTAATTTGCTTTTGATGCTGATAAACTTTTTTGGGCAATTAATTAAATACCAGAGTTTTGAAGAATCTTGTTCAAGTTTATATCTGACAGCTGTTGGTAAACAGTGATATAAATGACATTTATTTCCCACCAGAAGTGGGACGAAAGAGGTGGGGATGTAAGGGAGCGTATGGGATCTGCTATCTTAGCAATACACGCACAGTTATACACGCGAAAATCAGTAGCTGGTTCTAATTAACTGAATCCAAAGCACGACAAACTATATGCTCGGTCAAACAATCGAGAATACAAAGACTGCGCACCATTTATTAACACACATTTGAAATGCCAAAGTCCAACGTTCATTCACCACCCAAACCCATTTCCTGAACTTTGAGGGTTTGAGTCCAATTTTTCTTCCTTATAAATGAGATGCCAAGCGGCGTAGACATGCCTAGTAACAAGGACTAAACACGTGGTTGGGTGATGATAAGTGTAATTAAATGAGCGGTTTGGGGTTCGAGTATTATACCGACAAAATTTGAACAAAACGAAAAATGCGTTGTAGTATAAAAACGTAGTTGAATTTTCATGCTATTTTAAAGTCTAACTTTCTTTAATACTATCTTTTTATTACTATTACTGTTAGCATATAGGATACATGACATGTTAAACCACTAATTTATAAAAACATGCCTACCATTTAAAGTTCTGCAAATAGCATAACAACGCGGAAAAGTATGTTGCCACTTCTTGTCAGTAATGAGATTTTTTTAATCTTTTTAAATTCTAGGTCAAGGCTTTTTTGCAGTTGACATCTTAAGACTTTTGTTTGTGCTTAAGCCAAGAGACATGGGTTGTCCTCGTTGATCAAGAGACAACTTTTGATAAATTGCGGATTAGTTCAGGGGGAGATATTACAACTTATCTGAGAAAAGTATGCACAGTAATGACATGTTGACAATGACAGAACAAACAGCTCTTCATCGAGTAGGAACCATCTTTGGGCATCCGGGCCCTCAGGATATCTCAATTCATCCTAACCTCAAAGATGCGGTCGTGTCTTCCACCACTATGTCGTCTGCTAATCTGTCAGCTGCTAGAGGTAGCGATTTCGATGAAAGCTTTGACGAAGAAGTAGACGAAGAGTTTACAGATGAAGAAGAAGAAACATTTTCAGATGAAGATCTGGAACGCGCATTGAATGCAACTGAACAAAAGAACAATGACGCTGCACAAAAGCTTTTGAATTTTGCTGAGATGGTGAATAAGGATATCCAAAAATTCTTTGGACAAAAGAAAGACGTAGAGGATGCTTGCGATATTTACCAAGACAAATGGACATCCGGGAAATCCGGCAGAGAGCTTTACTACGCAGATTTACTCAAAATAGCACATGGGTACGATTCCGAAGATAACCCCAAGCCTTCCAAAAAATCAAAACGTTCTTCATCAAATGACTTCGTTGAACTTCAGTCGTCCAAAAGTTCCGAGCAGGAATTCACTGGTAAAATGGATAAAAAAATTGGTATGGGACCTCTGAACGAGCTTTTTGAGTACGGATTACGGAATTTCCTTACGGATAAAAATGTTCTAAATTCTCATGAAAAGCTAAAACGCATTAAATTTGACGTCAAAAAATTTGAACACGTGGTACCAATGAATGATCGCCAGTTGCCAGAATCATTTTGGAAAGAACCGGGTTCAGTGCCTAAAAATGATAATAAAACTGGAAATGGGTTGTCAAACGGCCTTCTACCGGGCAGCAAATTACCAGATTTTGGTGATCTGATTGACAGTTGGATGGGGGTAGAAGATAGGGAATGTGAGGCTGAAAAGTCAGAAAGAGACGAGCAAGAGCCAGTTATAGGATAATATTTACTTAAAGATAAGTATGAGGGCAGTACCAACGGATTATTTTTTTAATGTTAATGCTAAATTCAACCTTATTTTCTATTAAAAATTGGGACATATGATATTCTGCCTCTTAGAGGAAAGTTGACTACCTACTGGTAGCTTGAATTGTATTCTACTTAAGGCTCACGTAAGAAATGAATTTATCAAACGTTGTATGTCTTTTTGTAAAGATTTATTTCGAAAATCATCCAGGCACTGGAAATTTGACATAATCTTCCTATTATTCAGATAGCCTATGTTTTTATTGTTTTTTTTTCTCAAAGGCAAATTATTTAATCAACTCAAAAAAGAATATTCTCACGCGAAGTGAATATGTTATAAGTGCATGTAGCCGTTTACTCGGCTTAGGCCACGCGAAGGAAAAAGTCTCCGAAGTGAATGTTTGGATTTTGAGCTCTGCAGATGGATGGTCGAAGTACTAGAAGTACTAGAACATCAATGCCGTCAAGAACTTTACTATTTGAATTATTTCTACACATGTCCCATTTACGGTTCATTCATATAAATGTATTCTTAAACAGTTGGTTGAAGATAATTTGCCCTTTAGAAATTACGAATAATCGTTCCACAAAAGTGATCTGAGTAATTTGAAAGGACGTACATTTATGTTTGGATATAGCAAATAATTAGTTTCATATCGCAATAGAATAAACTTTAAACGGAAGAGGGTATCAAGAAAGAGAGAGAGCGAGAATATCAGTCTCCAAAAATTGAATATATATATAATAAATATACATAATGACTAGTTCCCAAACGAAAAATTAAAACGAATTATTTATCTCTTTAAAAAGTAATCTAGAGTGACTGCATTGATTTTTAAGTTATATATATTCTTCATGTAGTTGAGAGAAGTCTCACAAAATGCTGCTGCTTTTTGTGCTTTTAAGTAATTTGATATTGCTACGTTTATGAACTTTGATATGTGTTGAATATACAGGGTAAATCGCAGCACCTTACAAATCTGGCTCAGGACAGTAAGTAGCATAGTTTATTTCATTAAATCGTAATATGGCCCAGTATAATACAACATATTACTGAATTCATGAACAATGTTGCGTATATTTAAAGGGTAAAAGTCAGCCTCAAGGCGTTGATCTCTTGTTAAATACATGTAGGTATGCTGACACACGGCACAAACGGGTAACAATTATGCTTTAGTCAGTACGTTTTATGAAAATGTCACAAAAGTGAATACGTCTGTTGTAACTTATAATAAGATCCGCACGTAGTTCAAAGCTGTAGGAAACCATTACAGGTTATATTATGGCATAATAAAGTCTGTTTTGTTCGGAAAAGCTTATCACTGCGTTTCTTGTTCATTTCTGGTTAGAATTTGCTTCCTAAAAGTGACGGAATCGATAGATTAACGTATGGTATTAATTAGTTTGTACACAACACGACATAAAAAAAAATACTTTTAAGAGGTTAAAAACGCACAACTCAATTTTTTTCGGCGAACAAAAATACTTTTACCTCCCTAGAAATTTTTCGAAGCCTTAGTAAATACATATCGGTCACCTTAAATTAAAAAGTAATTGTATGATTTAAATGGATTTCGCTTAGAATATTTGGACAGTGAACAAAAACACAGGAATACTTGTCTCTAACGTTATATTTCCACGACAAAATGCTCAAGTTGGAAGATGGAAGTACAGGTCTACCTAAAAAGAAAACTCCCTTGCTAACAATAGATTATGCAGGGTTCTGAATTAAAATGGGAAATGTTTCGTTCATTTTTTTTTTTTTTTGGGGGGGGGGGTAAGAAGGAAATTAATGAAAACAAAAAGCCTGAAAATGCCCTTTTTACTGAGCACCCCCCCCCCCCTTTCAAAAAAAAAAATTGTAATCTCAGGATTTCCGTTGCTGTGCTAATCCTACATGCTTGCTTCCGAGGGCTCTCTTTTCACTTGGCATGCTAGCGATATGATAATCCTAGCCATGGTTGGGAGTCGGATGTAGCATAAGTGCAAATATATGCAGTAACAATACATTTCAACGGAAGGACTTTTCTTTTATAGAAATATGAAAAACATGCACCGTCAAATAAAACTGCTGCGATATAAAGACAGCAAATTTCATACTGTTTGGCATATCGTCATAGAAATGAGTTAATTTAACCTAATCTTTCCAAGCTTTTTTTAAATAATAACGTCTATTACAAGAAAAAAACTTCAGCAATCGCTCTTATCTATCTTTCTTGACATTAAGGCATGTTCAGTATTTTTTTATTTTTAGACTATCTCCTAACAATATTGAAATAAATTGATATACTTTATTACAAAATGCTACAGAGCAATTTGTATTTTTTAGTTGCATAGGTTAAAAGATCAATAACAGACTGCGACACCTGACTGCAATAAATAAGTCATGTTTGCATTTAGCTGTTGTTGATCGTCGACTCATCCACTTTAAAATCCATGAAATAACAAAGACATGAAATAACTTCTTGCGTTCAGTTCTTAAAGAAAATACAAGTTTTTGTCTAGTCTCTGAAGGTATGTGGCATTTGTCAACAGTCCAACGTGTTAACAAACGTTAATTAACGTCATATTCTTTCAGATACCCATATAGCGCCAGTGCATCCCCATTTAATTGTCTGGTACAAAACATTGTATAGAGGAGCCTGAAAACAGAGAAAAAAATTTGGAACTTATTTTGCAAATGATACCAAACTTAGGCAAAATATAGAATTTTTGCTTTGCATATATCATTTTTACTCTATCATAATATTAATAGGAATTATCAAAATCATAATTTTATATAGCATGTTTCAATTTTTCATGTGTCAAAATAAGAATTTACAAAAATTAAAAAAATATATAAAATTCTCTGCACATTTTTGCAGTTAAAATGTAAGGTGGTAAAGGTTATTTTTAGAGGTCAGGTATGAAACATTTTCTTCTATAACAAATATATCTCATTTAACCGTATGTCTAGGGATTCTCAACATACTTTCTCCGCTTCAAAGTCTATTCCAGTATCATGATGCTCTTGCTCCTCATCACGAAACTTCTTTAGAGTCTGAAATAAATATTAAATAAAATATTTGAAAAATTGCTGAACCAAAAACAAACTAACAAACGAAAACTTAAAATTTAATATGATTATTCAGCAAGACAAAATACTTGAGGGAAATAGTACAATTTTTAAAACAGTGATACAATGTTTTACCCAGTCAGTTTACCAATATCTGCCCCAGTTTTCTTGTTAAGCATCCATATGACTGACTTTTGGTCTTTCCTTTACGTACTATTTTCTTTTATTTTCTTTCCTTTATTTACTATTTTCATCTTATGAAACAATTATTCTAACTTACATCTAACATTTCTTTATATTCTTCTGGGTCCTCTTCTATGAGCTCTCTTATTTGGCTAAAATATAATAAAAAAACATGACATATATATATATATATATATATATATATATATATATATATATATATATATATATAAATCTAAAAAAATTCAATCTAAACCATTACATATCATAACATGTTTGCACACATAAATAAATAAGAAGAATGGATACACCTGTAAATTGCACCAGTTGTGATATTCAACAATCATCACTGTTGCAATCATCTAGAAAAGACCTGACTGACTTGACTCTTTTTCACAAAAAAAAAAAAAAAAAAAAATCTTAAAATACAAATGTAACACATAAAAGAGCAAGCAAGGCTTTCCCTAGAGAGCTGTTCAGCTGTCACTTGGATGGCCATAGGCCTCAAAAGATGATCTATATTATAAAAGAAAGTTGGATGTTTGGATAAAATAGCAGTGGTGTTATTGAGCAGTGTGATATTGATGTGAGGGAGAAAAGGTTGTCTTATATGAGTGAATCTAAGTTAAAAGAATATGAATCTTTAAAAAGATCAAATTTATCGTTTACAATAAAATTACAAATATAATTATTATAAATATGTAAACTCCAAAAAAATAAAGGTAATCATTATTAAAAAAAACAATATTTCAATTAATTTTTAATTTATATTTTTTGTCTTTTTTTAAAATACCCTCTCCCCCATGGTTTATATTTGGGACCTACTTGGGTTGGACTCTGTGTATATCAGTTACAATATATATTACAAATTAACATTTTTGGACTCCCTGTATCCCAAATCCAGGGGAAACCCCTGTTCACATACAAAATGTTTAAAAATAAAACATTTCAAGATGTTCAATTACACCAACAAATGAAATCCAAAAGAGAAGACAGTGACAGAAGTAACTTACTCATTATAGTGTTTAACAATGGCAGTCTCCACTGCTGTTGTACATGCCATGGCACCCTCCTTGCCAAGCAAAGCTGTAGATGCACCTGTCAGGTTGAAACAAAAATATTTATAACTGATACCTTGGGAAACCTCAATGGTAATTGTACCTTTAATCCAGATACAATTACCATTGAGGTTTCCCAATGGTAATTGTACCTTTAATCCAGATATAAACATCAACAGAATACATTTTCTTCATCATTTTATTTAAAAATAGAGCTGATTTTTTTTACAGTTGTTTACTACATAAGTAAATTGTAATCATTTTACTAGAGCCAGTATTCATGCAAATGATGAGACTTATACTGCAATTAAAAACCTGTCATATATTTGGTCCATAATAGGTAAAAGTCATTTTAACTAAAATTTCAATTCTTTGAATCATTACACTCCAAGATGTGCCAAGTATGACTGTTGGCCTCTTCCACTGTTGTCTCTTTTGCTCACCTAAAACAAAACCAGCAACATTCCACAATGGCAACATAACTGTGGGCCTAACCCTATGCTTTGGTATTAGCTCTTCAAATTTTTTCAAATGTTCCTTTTCCTGATCCCACATATGCTGTAAAGAGAAACATACAAACAATCATATGATGTGTGAACACTGTACCTGTAATTCCAATAGTAATTGTATGAGTGTTTCCCAGATAAGAAGATGGCATTGCCCCAACTTTGGTAAGCCATGCAACCAGCCATTGTTGTGCCAATGTCATTTCACCAACATTAGTATTGAGCTGAAACTTTATGGGAAATACCTAAAAGTGACAATGTTTTCGGATTGTCATTTAAAAACTGATGACGGGGAATATAAGTGCATACAGTACTGGTAGGAGTATCAACCCATGGAGTAATTTGGCTGGAGTGGGAGGCAGAGACGACAAAATATACAATATGTACATTCATGAATTACAGCATTACTGAGTGTAAGTTTGGTTTGTGATGACAGTTACATAATATGTGTTTTAATCACCAGGACCAGCTCACAGTTTTCGATGAATCACCTGTATCACAGGGCCCACGGGTGAATTACCCAGCACAGCCATCTGCCCCTGGTATATTCTGTTTGCACCAAGTTCTCCAGCGTGGTCGACTCTAATAATACGGTCTAAAAGTTCCTGTCTTCGCCTTTCCTTAGCTTGTGAACTGGCACATCGCTGACAATGAACCAAAACCAGTTGCCGACCACATGAAAGTCTTGATTGAGATAATACTGCCCCCAAGGTAAACATTTTCAACAGTTTCACGTGCACATTTATGATGCACGTTCCTGTGGATTTATGTCAGTCACTTTCACAATTTACACTGTCAATCGATGCTTTCTCTTCTGTAATCCTCTAAAAGACAGGTCTTCTGTTAATACCCTTTTTGTAACAGTAATTAGGTAATGTATATATATATATATTTTTTGAACCTATGCGGCAAATATATAACTCACTTATTGCAGCAACAATATCCCACAATGCAATACTGAGAAAGGGGTGAAGGTCATCAATTAACGAAAGACGAAAAATTGTGAGGTTTTTATGTTCGATGCAAAATTTCTGAAACGCGTGAAAATGAGGAGTGTTTAAACTATTAAAAATAATCCGTATGGCGTAGGTATTTCAAGTAAGTACAGCTATACGTTTGATGCCATTTATAGTGACTAATAGTTAGCATAAAAATAGTGCTTTATCGATGTCATTTTCTAAGCCGTAAAAGAAGATTGCAGAAATTAGACAGGTACGATATTTTGGGCTAATTATAGTTAGATGCATTATCCTAAGATAAACATTTCATCTTTATTATTTCTGGCGAAAAGAGCTTGCCTTCTTTTAATGTTTTGCCATGATAATTCCATTCACTGTGATAAAGCACTACGTCCGAAATTTTTAATTAACTTCAGTCATCATTTATTATTTACCTGTTGTTTTCATATGTCTGACTGCAGTTCCAGTTATTTGCAAATGAAAGAAATATTCAAGAATACAGCTATTTAGACCCCCACTAGCCACACCAGGATGGTGGACATGGTGCCTCCCAGCAATGTGGAGTGGTGCTGGGACAGTGGGGAGGACTCAGACGTGGATGAAGGGGTATAAATTTTCTGCTCCCAGCAGTTAACATTTACATTGACCTTTGTTTTCAGTATACACACGTGATTAGATATATGAATGTTTTTTTTGTGACACTTATTAAGTGTGATGCAACTAACTTTCTTTAAGCATGGAATTTTTATCGTATTTATATTTTTACATTTAACATTGTTATATTAAAAAACAATTTTATAAGTCCAGGGAATTCAATGCACATGCAGCTTGGTTGAATTGATAATCATTTTTGGCAGACTTGTTAATATCCTTTGTGTCATGTTATCAGTATATGAATTTTTGTTGTGTTTTTGCAGGATGCAGGAGAGGTGAAGAAAATCATAGTTGGAATATGTGCAATGAAGAAAAAATCACACTCCAAACCAATGAGGGAAATTATTGAAAGATTGAAAAGATTTGAATACATAGAAATACTGATATTTGATGAGCAAGTTATTTTGAATGAGCCTGTGGAGAATTGGCCCCTTTGTGACTGTCTCATTTCTTTCTACTCCTCTGGCTTCCCACTGGACAAGGCAGTAGCCTATGAGAAACTACGCAAACCTTTTGTGTCCAATGATTTAAGCATGCAGTATGATATACAAGACAGGTAATATACACTAAAATCAAAGTAAACGATGTGACGGTTTTGGTTGTTTCTGCTTGCATTTTATAAGTGAGTAAGGTTTTTCTGTGAGTTTGCTGCCATGGTGTCATACAAATTTGCATTTTACAGAGCTGTTTAAGATGATGTATATATTATATCTCATGCTTGCATGGTGAATGAGATTTTAAAATCTCGTAGTCAGATAGATTTCAACAAATTACCTCATGTTGAGGAAATTTTAAACTATTTAATATCTGTACTAACTGAAAGCATGATAGTAAAAACTTTTGTTCTATTAATTCAGACTTCATCAGTCACACTGATGTCATGAGACAGTGTACATAGAGACCACTCTGGCAAGAACTGCTCACTATAACATTGTCCCAGATGCTAGACAGGTTGTGCCTACCCCTGTCCCTGTTCCATGAAGGTCTCTGGGCCCAAATGTAAAGAGGCTCCTTTAACCCTCGCTTGAACCATGTCACAGTCCAAAAATGTCCATATTGTCCAAACTGATGGAATGATTGTGTACCTCAACATCTGGAACAGTGTTGAAGTGAGCAGTTCTCACCACATTGTTTACTATACACGTTCTCCGGATAGTGTGACTGATGAAGTTCCAAGTGTAGAGATGAATGTTTTACAGGTATGCTTTCAGTTAATGTAGAAATTGAAAAGTTTAAAATTTTCTCACTATGATTTTAAAACAATACTGCACAGCTCAGTTTCAATAAGAAATTACTTTATGCTATTATTCCAACAAAAAGAAGATTTTTTGTGTGGTATTTTGTTTTTATTTCAATACCCTCTGTCATACTCCTACCACCCTCTTAGATTGGTATTTTCTTTTTTTTGTGTGATAATGATCAGCTTGTTTTCCTTTGCATTCATCCTTAAGTATATCCATACCATACAAATTCCAGATTTAGGATATTTTACTCTGATTTTGTTTTTTTTTACTATTTCACTACATTAGATACAAACAACTGCTTATTTGTTTTTAGGTTCCCTCACAGCTGACCATGTATTTGTTTGCTTTGATAATGATTATGCAACATTATATAATTTGGAGTTTTTACCAATTTTGTTTCCCACTTTCATAATTTTAACAAACATGGAGAAACACACATTATATATGAAATATTACCTTTTTTGTGGTGTTGAAAACTTTTCAGTAAGTCATTTAATACAAGATTAGTGAAGTTTTCTAGCTGGCTACAGTAAGTCATGTAATATTAATCTCAGTGATTTTGCAGTAGCTGTTTAAATGCCACTTGGATTTGCTTTAATTCACATTATAATTTTGCTACCTGTTTTTGTTTATTTTTTCATAGTGTGGCCAATTATATGTAAATTCTGCTGAGCTGCATTTTCCTTGGTTTACTCATACAGGGCTAGGAATTTTGACCAGCTCATTAGCCAGATATATTTTAATGAAATTTTTAAAAAAATATCCTAGCAGCTAAAAGCTTGGAAGTTACTGGTAATGGATATATATAAAGAAACTATAAGCAGATTAGATTATTGGCAAATATATGGCTAGTGAAAAAGCAAATTGATTCCTACCCCTGTAAAACAATGACTTTATCTGATATTTCTGTTGCTTTCCTTACATGTTCTTTTCCATGCAGGCGGGCTGTGCATGAGATAATGTACAGAGCTGGCATACCAATGCTCCCCTATGCTGTCCTGGACAGAGATTCTGGGGACCCAACCAGTAAGTTGTTGTTTTGCTTTTCTCTTCTCCAGGCGAGCTGTACATGAACTTCTGTCCATAGAGGGTATTCCCCAGCCTAGATATGCTGTGCTGGACAGAGATTGTGGGGACCCAAAGAGTGAGTGTGGCTAGAAATGGGACATGGGATAGANGTTGTATTTCAAAGGGGTGGATTAAACGTGATTAAAACTAATAAAAAGACCACAGGTAATTACAAAAAAATTTTATTTCAACAGCTTTGACATAGGTGAAAAAGACAATTTAAAAAAATGTTTGAAAAATGAAAGTTTCAGGAAGTTACAGGGTGGGGGGGTATACTACAAAAGTACCAAATTTTCTGCTCCCAGCAGTTAACATTTACATTGACCTTTGTTTTCAGTATACACACGTGATTAGATATATGAATGTTTTTTTGTGACACTTGTTAAGTGTGATGCAACTAACTTTCTTTAAGCATGGAATTTTTATCGTATTTATATTTTTACATTTAACATTGTTATATTAAAAAACAATTTTATAAGCCCAGGGAATTCAATGCACATGCAGCTTGGTTGAATTGATAATCATTTTTGGCAGACTTGTTAATACCCTTTGTGTCATGTTATCAATACATGAATTTTTGTTGTGTGTTTGCAGGATGCAGGAGAGGTGAAGAAAATCATAGTTGGAATATGTGCAATGAAGAAAAAATCACACTCCAAACCAATGAGGGAAATTATTGAAAGATTGAAAAGATTTGAATACATAGAAATACTGATATTTGATGAGCAAGTTATTTTGAATGAGGCTGTGGAGAATTGGCCCCTTTGTGACTGTCTCATTTCTTTCTACTCCTCTGGCTTCCCACTGGACAAGGCAGTAGCCTATGAGAAACTACGCAAACCTTTTGTGTCCAATGATTTAAGCATGCAGTATGATATACAAGACAGGTAATATACACTAAAATCAAAGTAAACGATGTGACGGTTTTGGTTGTTTCTGCTTGCATTTTATAAGTGAGTAAGGTTTTTCTGTGAGTTTGCTGCCATGGTGTCATACAAATTTGCATTTTGCAGAGCTGTTTAAGATGATGTATATATTATATCTCATGCTTGCATGGTGAATGAGATTTTAAAATCTTGTAGTCAGATAGATTTCAACAAATTACCTCATGTTGAGGAAATTTTAAACTATTTAATATCTGTACTAACTGAAAGCATAATAGTAAAAACTTTTGTTCTATTAAGACTTCATCAGTCACACTGATGTCATGAGACAGTGTACATAGAGACCACTCTGGCAAGAACTGCTCACTATAACATTGTCCCAGATGCTAGACAGGTTGTGCCTACCCCTGTCCCTGTTCCATGAAAGTCTCTGGGCCCAAATGTAAAGAGGCTCCTTTAACCCTCGCTTGAACCATGTCACAGTCCAAAAATGTCCATATTGTCCAAACTGATGGAATGATTGTGTACCTCAACATCTGGAACAGTGTTGAAGTGAGCAGTTCTCACCACATTGTTTACTATACACTTTCTCTGGACAGTGTGACTGGAGTTCCAGGTGTAAGGATGAATGCTTTACAGGTATGCTTTCAGTTAATGTAGAAATTGGAAAGTTTTAAATTTCCTCACTGTGATTAACACTACTGCACAGATCAATTTCCATTAGAAATTACATTATGCTATTATTCCAACAAAAAGATTTTTTTGTGTTGTATTTTGTTTTTATTTCAATTATATGATACCCTCTGTCACACTCCTAGCACCCTCTAAGATGGGTAATTTTTTTGTGTGATAATGATCAGTTTTTTTTCTTTTGCATCCATCCTTGAGTATATCCATACAAATTCCAGGTTTAAGATATTGGTATTTCTAACTATTTCACTACATTAGATACAAACAACTGCTTATTTGTTTTTAGGTTCCCTCACAGCTAACCATTTATTTGTTTGCTTTGATAATGATTATGCAATAATATGCAATTATATAATTTGGAGTTTTTACCAATTTTGTTTCCCAGTTTCATGATTTTAACAAACATGGAGAAACACGCAGTATTTATGAAATATTACCTTTTTTGTGGTGTTGAAAACTTTTCAGTAAGTCATTTAATACAAGATTAGTGAAGTTTTCTAGCTGGCTACAGTAAGTCATGTAATATTAATCTCAGTGATTTTGCAGTAGCTGTTTAAATGCCACTCGGATTTGCTTTAATTCACATTATAATTTTGCTACCTGGTTTTGTTTATTTTTTCATAGTGTGGCCAATTTTATGTAAATTCTGCTGAGCTGCATTTTCCTTGGTTTACTCATACAGGGCTAGGAATTTTGACCAGCTCATTAGCCAGATGTATATTTTAATGAAATTTTTAAAAAATTATCCTAGCAGCAAAAAGCTTGGAAGTTACTGGTAATGGATATATATATATAAAGAAACTATAAGCAGATTAGATTATTGGCAAATATATGGCTAGTGAAAAAGCAAATTGATTCCAACCCCTGTAAAACAATGACATTATCTGATATTTCTGTTGCTTTCCTTACATGTTCTTTTCCATGCAGGCGGGCTGTGCATGAGATAATGTACAGAGCTGGCATACCAATGCTCCCCTATGCTGTCCTGGACAGAGATTCTGGGGACCCAACCAGTAAGTTGTTGTTTTGCTTTTCTCTTCTCCAGGCGAGCTGTACATGAACTTCTGTCCATAGAAGGTATCCCCCAGCCTAGATATGCTGTGCTGGACAGAGATTGTGGGGACCCAAAGAGTGAGTGTGGCTAGAAATGGGACATGGGATATATTATGTATTATATATGAGACAGCAGGGATATTAACAGGCTCACTAAAGCATGGCTATTGTTGCTGCCAGCTGGTTTGAATTTAATGAATAAACCAGTAGTCTAACCACATTGGTGTAAAACAACGTAAAAAGATTGATTATATCATTTAAATCTTTTCAGTAGTCTGCTTTTTTGAAAAACTTTTTGCGTTGTTTTCAGGAATCGTTACTAACTATTACAATAACAACAAGTAATATTTGAAATACTACTTGAAATTAGAGGGTTTTCTCTTGATTGTGTTTCCCTTTATCTGTCCTTAATCTGCCATCTTAATTGGTTTATGTTGGTGATGGTATTCCTAATTTATTGTTGATCTATTTGATGTTGGTGTATAAACATATTGTGTTGAGAAGGATCCTGGCAGTATGTTAGGAGACACCCTTGCTACATGATAATATGAAAAAGAGAGAATGTTAGATTATTTTAAGTTAACAAAAAAGGTGAAGAAGATTGTTTTGAGGATATAAATTGGAAAAAAACTAGCAGCAAGTTGACTATCAGATTGAATACTTGATAGTGCTCGTTACTGCTCATTGCTTTAAGCTATGGAGCTGTGGTTTGCTTTTGCTTGTGCAATTAAACTACTGTATTCATAATTGGATAAATTGGTTAACAAAAAGTGATATAAATTCCAAATCCAATTCTTGGTTAAGCATGCCTATTGTTGGCTTATTAATATGCAATTTTCTACACTGATCAGAACAGCATAAAATTAGACTAGATAACTGTGATGTTCCTTCTCTGGGCACAAATCTGATACTTTTCATATCAATAATCTGAGTTGTTATTCCAGAGTGCCTGTTGATAGAGGGGGATGACCAGATAGAGGTCAATGGGATTGTATTTCAAAAGCCATTTGTTGAGAAGCCTGTCTCTGCTGAGGACCACAATGTGTACATCTACTACCCCACCAGTGCAGGAGGGGGCAGCCAGAGGCTCTTCAGAAAGGTCAGTGGTTGATATCACACTGACTGAGTTTGGCCACTGTCTTTGATTAACTAAGTGATTTCATTTATTTAAGTTAAAACCTTAAGAGTGGTGTCTGTCATTTTAGCATGGTCAGCATAAAGTTGATGTAGATATGAGGAAATATTTTTAGATTGCTTATGTCTAATTATCCAGGCACATCGTAGGGCCACAGTAGCTAACTTATACATTATTTAAAAAGGAAAATACATAATGATATCATGTATGTACTCCATAGATGCTTTATGATAAAGACATTGAAAATGCTCTTTTGGTTTCTTTTCAGATTGGAAGTCGAAGTAGCGTTTATTCTCCTGTAAATAAAGTGCGTAAAACAGGCTCTTATATCTATGAACAGTTTATGCCTACAGATGGAACAGACATCAAGGTATATAGAGCTTTATATAGATTCAGCACATATAAGAGTCACAGTGTTAAACAAAATGATTGAAAAAAACTTCTAAATTGGATATCCCCTAGCATCGTTAATGGTTTGATATTAGAACATATAAATACATTTTTACCACAGACTATTATTGAATTAAATCTGAAAACTGTTTTATGCTAAATTATGTTTGATTGCAGGAAGACAGTTTTCTTCCTATTCTCTGGTTGAGAAAATTGCTCTTTTTTGGCAACTGTAGACTTTGACCTTATTGTCCTAATGTTGATGAATAATCCCTGCAATTGGTTATCCCAGGTTTACACTCTTGGTCCAGACTATGCCCATGCAGAGGCCAGGAAGTCTCCAGCTTTAGATGGGAAAGTGGAGAGAGATAAAGATGGGAAGGAAGTCAGATATCCCATCTTACTGAGTGCCAAGGAGAAACTCATAGCTAGGAAAGTCTGTCTAGCATTTAAGGTAGAAGCTGCGGAGACTTGTTTTATCAAATTGATGTGTGTTTTTAAGGGATATCTCTAACAAATAAAAGATTTTAATATTGTAAAATCTTAGTGTTAAATGTGTGCATATGTGATAATTTTAAACAGATGTTGACTTCTCTTTGATTTCTTTCTTTGAAAAGTTGTTATGTATAATACTCATATGCAGTGACACAAAACACATTTGCTGAACACGGGAATGAATAAAACCAATTGACCACACCTTTATGTAGAGAGGAATACATTTGTTTTCAGCAAATGGTTTGTGGGTTTGATCTCCTGAGAGCTAATGGGGAGTGCTATGTCTGTGATGTTAATGGGTTCAGCTTTGTGAAGACATCTATGAAATATTATGATGACTGTGCAAAAATTCTAGGGTAAGTAGAAAAATCATAAAGCATTTATATGATCAGATCAATTAAATGTATTTCAGGAAGTAGGCTCCAGTGAGCTTTCTGGCAACAATGTAATAATTTTTTGTTTATTTTAATAAATGGTCTTAGTTAGTTTTTCAAAGAACATCTTGAAAGCATTAAATTTGGAAGTAGCTGGTCAGAAGATTATTTTAATTGACAGAATAATTCATCTGTTTTTCCAGCAATATGATAATCCGTCACTTTGCCCCACAGTTGTCTATTCCCATCTACTACCAGCCTGAGGATCCTCCCATTGTGCCCACTACATGTGGAACTATGTGAGTCAGTGGGAACAGATGACAAGTGTTTTACAGATTGGGTTTTACATAGTTTTCATTATAAAAGACCATACTAAAAAAACATGAGAATTAGGGAAAATAAGTTTGATTTAATATTTAAAGGAACCCACCTCCCAATATCTTACTTATGTAAAATGCAAGTTTTTAAAATGTGATTTTATATGGTAATTATCAGGATGGAGTTGAGATGTGTGATAGCTGTGATAAGACATGGAGACAGGACACCAAAGCAAAAGATGAAGATGGAGGCCAAACATAAGAGGTACATTGTATCTTTGTTTTAAGAATTTTTAGTATTGTTTTAACATATACATGTTTCAATTCATAAAGTGGAATTGAATCTCTTTCTCTTAAGATTCTACTCTTTTGCACTTCAAGGTTATATAATATTAAGTTTCTTAAATAGTTGCATTTGAACAGGTAAATCAGATTCAGTGATAAAGAATTTTATCAGTTCTGTGTGACCAGTGGCAATAATAATGATATGTTTTTCAGGTTCTTTGACTTATTTGAGAAGTACGATGGATTTAAGACAGGACAGTTGAAACTGAAGCGTCCAAGGCAGCTACAAGAGATCTTGGACATTGCCAGGGCCCTGTTATTGGAGATAGAGGCCCACCCTGCCAACCCTGAAGTGGAGGAGAAAAAGTCCAAGTTAGAGCAACTGAAGGCTGTGCTGGAAATGTAAGAAATATATCTGAAGTGATTGTAGAAATATCAAAATTCAGCAAAAATGTTCAGACTTATATAGTACGTGTATATTGCTAGAGCTGACTGCTTTCAATGAAATATTCAATGTGGTAAGGCATAATGTGTCCATGCAAAAAAACTACGATGAAGAAGGTAGGATAGCTTTAACAAAGTGCAGCCATTATTATATATCAATTATATTTTTCACTTTCCCTCAAACAGGTATGGCCATTTCTCAGGGATCAACAGGAAGGTCCAGCTCAAGTACCAGCCTCATGGGGCTCCTAAGAAGTCCTCAGATGAGGTGTCAGATGGAGAGCTCTCCAGTGAGTATAGCATAAGAACAGATTTAACATGATGAAGTGGCTTCCTTGGTTTTGTTCTGGCATACAGTGTATTCATGCAAATTGGAATTCCTGTGTTATTAATGTAGCATGAAAATTTGAAGGTCTTGACCAAAAGGGTGAGAACAAAATGCAAAAGTGCCATTGTGAATTGGATCATAATCTATCTTCCTTATTTTTCTTTACAATTAAAATATAATTGAAGAGAAAGGCAACCTTTAAAAGGTTTATATCAGTTAAAAGCTGCATTAATTTTTAGCAAGTATTTTACATATGCACTGTATGATTTGAATGGAGAGATAAATGAACAAATATATAAATAAATGGATGGAGTATTGGTAAGTTTAAAATGAGTTGAGATGCCTTTGCATGCACAGGCCATGCTGCAGACCCAGGTCCCTCTCTGGTGCTGATCCTGAAGTGGGGAGGAGAACTGACCCCAGCAGGGAAGATGCAGGCTGAGGAGCTGGGCAAGGCTTTCAGGTGCATGTATCCTGGTGGAGAAGGTAAGGCTGCATGGGTTGATCTTAAAACAGCACTCTTTTTACCTGAATTGTTTTAAGATCAGATATTATGAAAATCACATTTTCCCTTGTCCTTTTTTTTTTTCAAAAGTGAATCAGCATTAAAATATTTGTAATTTATAAAACCAAACCCTGTGTGGTACTAAAATCAGATAGTGCTAAAATTATTTATAAGTCCAAAAGTGAGGAGGTTCTCTGAGAATTTAGCACAGTATTGAGATGGCCTTTTAACTTTCGGAATTCAGGTGACTATGGTAACACCCCTGGCCTGGGCTTTCTTAGACTACACAGCACATTTAGACATGATCTAAAGATCTATGCGTCAGATGAAGGCAGAGTACAAATGACAGCAGCTGCTTTTACTAAGGTTTGTTGTAGTCATAGATTTTGAATGTGATCATCAGGATGAGGTCACATTACATGTGGGATCTGTCCTGTTATTTAGGTATTTAAATGTCTCAGGAACCATGAAGAATCATAAAGCCTGTATGACCTTATCAATGAAAATGACAAAAGGTCCAAAAGATTATCAGTTGCAAAGACTTTAGAGTACAATGTGAAATAATTCTTTCAGGGACTTCTTGCCTTGGAGGGGGAGTTGGCCCCAGTACTGGTACAGATGGTGAAGAGTGCAGACACCAATGGTCTGCTGGATGAGGACAGAGAAGCAGCTAAATATCAAAACAAGTAAATTGAAGAGTGATATTTTTGAAAATAACCATAAAATATTAAATGGATTTAATAGCACAGATAGACATATTTAGAAATAGCCACTGCAGACTTTCAATGTGTTATTTGAGTCAAATCAAGGATCAAATGAATTTTATAATTTATGTTTCAAGTTTGAGATTAAATTGATGAAGTGCTTTTGTTAACTACAGGTTAATTTGTCACAATTATTGAGTCTGGAATCTAATGCTGTCTCAATGTACAGTTATAGTAGTTGAAGAACTGAACTGAACACATTACTTTCAGAATCAAAGCCAAGCTAAAGCAGATTTTAAATGAAGACAAAGATTTTGAAGAAGAAGACATACAGCAAGTAAGTTTTTCAACCTCTGACAAAGATTGTTTTATCACAGAATAATGTTTCAGAACACATTTTGAAGCCTCAGAATTTTGTGAAAAATCTTTATTTTTTCTGTGGAAAAAGATGGGATATGTTGTATGTTTTGTACTTTTTAATTTTACCACAGTATGTGGTTCTTCAATTCATTATTAGTACCACCAGCGTATACGCTGGCGGTACTCATGGTTTTAGTCCCGACCTGTCTCGTACAGCTCCGCTGGCTCCTGCGGCTCCGCCGGCTCCGCAGTCGGGCGCTGGAAACAAGTCACCGTTACCGCTTCTCCTCCTAGACCGCCAGGACCTGTGTCTCCATCTCTTGGATTTAGGTCATGTATAATCTCAACTTGAACACCCTGGTTTTTTTGTCTCTGTCTGTGCATTGGCCTGGGCGTGACACTTGTTGAAACGCACCCTTGTCAAAATTTTTGAAAATTCAAGGCTAAATATCTCCCAAACCAAAGGAATTATGGGAAAAATTACTACAGAAGTCTGACCAAAAGTCATATGTGGAGATTCCAAATATGCCCTTGGATTTGACTTTTGACCTTTTTCTATGTTAAATATTCCAAAATTAGCAGAGATATGCCCATAATTACTATTGAACTTGAATAGGAAGTCATATACTGGTAATCTAACTGTGACCTTGAAATTGACCTTTGACCTACTTTTCATGATGAACTGCACTTTGAAGTTTTCTGATCTTTATATCTCCAAAACTGGCAGAGATACACCCATAGTTACCATTGAACTTGAGTAGGAAGTTATATACAAGTAATCTTACTGTGACCTTTAAATTGACCTTTGNGTAGGAAGTTATATAAAAGTAATCTTACTGTGACCTTTAAATTGACCTTTGACCTACTTTTCACCATGAACTGAACTTTGCAAATTTTCTAGCCCTTATATCTCCAAAACTGGCAAAGATACACCCATAGTTACTATTGAACTTTAATAGGAAGTTATATACTGGTAACCTAACTGTGACCTTTAAATTGACCTTTGACCTACTTTTCACAATGAACTGAACTTTGCAAATTTTCCAGCCCTTATATCTCCAAAACTGGCAGAGATACACCCATAATTACTGTTGAACTTGAATAGGAAGTCATACACTGGCATTCTTATTGTGACCTTGAAATTGACCTTTGACCTACTTTTCAACATGAACTGAACTTTGCATTTTCTATCCCTTATATCTCAAAAACTGGCAGAGATGGGTCCAAAGTTACTATTGAACTTGAATAGGAAGTCATATACTGGCAATCTTACTGTGACCTTGAAATTGACCTTTGACCTACTATTTATGATGAACTGCACTTTGCATGTTTCCAGGCCTTCATATCTCCAACATTGGCAAAGAAATGCCCATAGCTACTATTAATCTCATATAGGAAGTCATATACTGTGACCTTGAAATTGACCTTTGACCTACTTTTTTACCCTCAAACTGAACTCTGCATATTTTCTTGCCCTTCATATCTTCAAAACAAGCAGAGATCTGCTCAGTGTTGTCCCTAGGTTTTCTCTTTTGTCAGCATACCGGCATATGCAATACTGATAATGCATTTCAAGGAAAACCAATAGGCCTATTGTCTAGAAAATCACAGGAATGATCAGTGTTAGGAAAATACAGGTCAATTTGAACATCTCCTTGACTGGACCATTTTAACTGTTATGTTTTTTCTATTTTTTTTTTTTTTTGCATATTTTGAGAACTCTTGTTTATTGCATTTTATAGAGCTTGTCAAGCTCAAGACTGGTGGTGGTGTCCAATTTTTTTTTTTTTTTTTAGGGGGGGGGGGCAGGGGGGTCCATACAAATGCGCTTACTCCAGCTGGTGGTACAATATCCAGAGGCGGTATCGCCTCTCTGATCCTCTAGTTAAACCATTTAAAGTTATGTGAAAATTTGAAATTGATGATAACCTCATTGTTGTGCCAGTTATGTGAGGACAGCCAGTCCATCAGGACAGCTCTCATGTTTATCAAGAACCCGCGGCAGATGTGTAAGAGGATCCATGCCCTCATCCAGAAACTGACGGGAAGGATAAAGCAGCTAAAGGCAGACCCTAGGACAAGAGGTGAACAAAAATTATAGTAAAATCAGAGAAAAAAAAAAGATAAATGCTGCACCCTTTTTATGCTCTATTATTAAATTTAACCATGAACCATGTAATGACCATCAATCAATAAATAAACTGAGCATCCTTTTGGTTCAGGGAAGACGTTATACCACAATGAGACTTGGGAGCTAATGCAGAGGAGGTGGGGCAAACTGGAGAGAGACTTCCATCAGAGGAGTGGTTTGTTTGACATCAGCAAATTACCAGATATTTATGACTGTATTAAGTATGATCTCCAGCACAACCAGGAGGCACTGCAGTTTGATAACACAGAGGAGCTGTACGTGTGTTCCAAGGCTATGGCTGACTTGATCATACCACAGGTAATGATTTTATTTCTCGGTTACTTATTAATACCACTGGTAATGACTTCATCTTACCACAGGTAACAGGGTTTTTTTTGTTGATGACTAGATTATTCCAAAGGTAAGGATGTGATTTGTCAATAACTTTATCGCTCCACAGGTAACACTTTTTATGTCAGTAACTTGGTCTATATTTCACTCTTCTTATTTTCATCTCTAGGAAAAAGATGACAATAAGACAGGAATCTAAATTATGCTGTTAGTACCCAAAAAAACATTACTTTCAAATTTTGTGTTTTTATAATTAATTAAGGGGAAAGTTTTTTTTTTAATGTTCAGGAGTATGGCCTTTCTAAAGAAGACAAGCTGTGCATTGGCACCAGTATCAGCAGTCCCCTCCTGAAGAAAATTTACTCTGATCTTCAGAGTAATCTCGAGGAAGATTTCACAAGGCTGGATTCAAGGTTAATAAACGATCAGCTTGATCTTTACTTAGAAAATTGCATATTGGTTTAATTTCCCATAATATGCTTAATATGATTTTTGCTTGCTTAGTAAAATAAATCATTGTTGGTAATTTTTGAAAAAATCTCTAAATATATGTTAACACTAATCTCCTTATCAATATTCTTAGTTGATAGATATTTTGCTTTTACTTTTTGCTCCATTATACCTAGAACATTCTAGATGATGTACTGTGATAAATTGTGTATATAGACATATGTGTATTGTCTTTTGTGTGTGTACTGTCATGTGTCATAGGGCCATGAACCAAGACCACAGCTGTGGTGATTTCCAAAAGAAAAATATGCTGGTCAAATGTCATTAGAAACCTTTTGATATTTATTGTCAAAAATGATTTTTTGCTTATATTTGTTATAACCCTTGCAATCTTTAACAGTTCACACAAAAGGTGCATCTTTGTCAGTGCTGTGTAGAGATTCCAAAAATTTAAAGTAGAATCTTAAACAAGGTGTCAAAGTTTATAAGTAGAATCTTAAACATGGTGTCAAAGTGAACAGTATTCCCATAGGACATTTAGACTGTTAACCCTTTGTTACTTGTCCTCATGTGTTCCTTACTTTGTATATGAACCTCTTGAAAGGTTAAACCCCACCACTTACAGAATTATTATGTTTTGTTTGTATGGAAAAATACATCTGTATATTTTCACACTTTGTGCATGGTAGTATATTTGATAGAATTGGCTACAACAAGGGACCTTTGACAAGAAAAGAGACTTCTGTCAACATATTTATATAGATTTGGGTTAAGACTTGCTTCTCTAATTTTTGGCTGACACTTCTCTTAGTTTTGATGTTTTTGTAGGTATTGCAAAGGAGTAGAGTCGCCCTACCTTCATGTGCGAACACGCCTTTACTTCACAAGCGAAAGTCATATACATTCACTCGTCAATGTGCTTCGTTATGGTGGACTGATCGATGTAAGTTTGGGTTGTAGTGTAGCTGTATATAATCTAACTTGGGCCTCTGTTCTTCTCTTTGAGCATGACTGTAATTGTGATTGCCTTCTAGGTATTGCAAGGGGGTGTCCACGCCTTACCGCCATGTTCGAACACGGCTGTACTTCACAAGTGAAAGTCACATCCACTCGCTCCTGAATGTAATTAGATATGGGGGACTTCTGGATGTAAGTGGAGACGCATGGAGGAAATTGCTTTTACTACTTCCTAACAATGCACACAGTTTAACTCTTCTTAGGCTGCTTGTGTGAAACAGTTTGTATGTTTGTTTGTGTGACTTTCTTGATAACAAAATACTAAAATAAAACATTTCATAGTACGGTACTAATTAAAAATAGCATTAGAATTCTAACAATCTGGAAATTAAATTTTCAATTTTTTCTCTTGTTTCGGTGATCACCATGACCCTTGCCCGAGGCTTTTGTGGTGGATATGTGGATCACATTGCAGATTTATTTAATGACAAAAACATTTGTTTTGAAGATTCAAAGGTCATGGTGACTACTTCCATTGTCTCTTAAAGTGCATTTCAACACATATATAGAATGGGTTTACAGCGACACAGAAAGTGGTGGATCCAATATCTGTGTATGAAATGACAAAATGTTAAAAGATTTTCATCTTGCTATCTCACTATATCAGCTCTAAAATACTTAGGTCAGGCAAAAAAAAAAAAAAAAAAAAAAAAGGATCCACCACTCAATTAATATCCTGATTTAGTTGTTTTTTTTATTGTTGATGATTATGTGTTGTTTTGTCATCCTTTGTCTACCAAAAGAGATTTGAAATAGTTATGTATTGCCTTGTAACTGAGTCATTTTTTAAAACTGACATGCTTTATTCAGTGTGTAATGTGCATAAATAGCTAGCATCATGGCCTGGTATCTTGTTCATATTTTATTGTTCAGAATTTTGCATTGTTGTACATCTGCAGATGTTAGATTTAAGAAATAATATCAATAGAAATCAAGTATAGACTGTTTTTGTACTAACATTCCTGTCTCCACAGCTAACTGATGATTATAAAAGATGTTTTAGAGTAGGGGGTAGTGCAGCCCTTACCTTTGTTGTAATTTGTGATCACTTCCCTTTCCTCTTCCCTCAGCGCACACACACTTCAGCGTGCCCCTCGTTTGTCAAATTTTTAAACAAGTTCACACACAACTTCCTAAATAGTGTGTTGCATTTGTGCACACCAAGCTACTGAAGAGAAAGGCCTTGGCAATTAACATTTTATTGCTGCCAACCCCCAACTCCCAGCCCCTTTGCCCTTTTTATGTCCTGAAAAAACACTTGTGTCTACCCAGAAAAGGCGGTGAGGATATGCATGACTCCTCAAAAACACTGAACTTTATGACATTCTTTTTCATTCTTAACGTATCTGTTGTGAATTTTAAAAGATCAATAAGTATCTCAAAAATCAACCACTGTGATACCTGTCATTGAAATTTCACTTTATACAAATATATGGTGACATCTACAGCAAAGAACATTTTTGATGTAAAAACTTTGAATTTTTGTCACATTCCTAAATTGCATTCAGTGCCAAGAATCATAGCATAGTGGATTATTTTTGAGAAATTCAATACAGAGCCAACCAACATAAGTGAATTAGTGAGTAATAGTTTGGCAATCACATTTATTTGATAGTTCAGTGTATCGGTTTTGCTTTTTCCAGGATTTGACTGATGAGCAGTGGAAAAGAGCCATGGAGTACATAGGCAGTGTGTCGGAGCTTAATTATATGACACAGTTAGTGCTGATGCTATATGAAGATCCCAGCCAGGTAAGTACATGGGTTAAAATTAATTTTTTACCTTTTCAGGCAGCCTCTCCTGCCCCTCTCTAGTGAAAAAATTTCTTGTTATTTTGATTGTATAATGTTATGCACTACTTCAAATTTGCTCCTGTTAAGTAGTCATTATACCACTAATGAAATATTTGAGTATCACCAACTTATATGTCCATGTCTGTGTGATATAACACAACGTAGAAAATGAGAATCGTATATGGCTCATAAAATGAACATGAATTAATTTTGCATTTGGAAGTTGACTTTAAAGAAGTCTGTACTTAAAGATATGTGAAATGTTTTGAGCTATACAGCTTTTAAGAACATAAACATGCCATTGTGTAATGCACCATTACAAATGTTGTATACTGTGTACTCAAAGTTACAGAAACTTTCATGAAATACAATGTAATTTGCAACAACTTCTCTTCCAGGAACTTGGCTCTGACAAGAGGTTTCACGTGGAACTTCACTTCAGCCCTGGTGCCTATACCTGTAACATGGAGAAGGACAAGGACTTCCCTGTTGGCACTGGTTACAGACCCAAGGAGCAGAAGGTGCAGCACAGCTAGATTGGTTTGATTACTCTAGGCTATCACTATGTAATTGAGGCTTGAAGCAGTATTATCTGTGTCCATGTGGTGTAAAGATTAGTTGCTACTCTTAAAACACTTAGTTTTAGGATTTTTGTTATGTAAGGGTATGCATGGAATATAGAATTCTTAGGTCCTGGCTCAAATTGTAGCCCTTGGCATGGGAATTAGTCCTAGCATAAGGCAATACTTGAAGGTCAAGAGGCATGATGTAATGTTGTCGTTAACTTTTTCTGCTTCAAGGAAAGTGTCAAGGTCCATCCAGATGCTGTCCCTTCTAGACCTGATGTTTCTACACATACTACCCCACAAGAGGCAGCCATCCCTGCTCAGACAAGCCAATCAGCTAAGGCGGATGGTGATTTCACTATGGAGGAGATCATGGAGCCACAGAGTGCCCCAGTTATTCTGGAGGTTTGGTTTAGTTTTATTCAATGAAAATTGAATGTTATTACCTATTTTCAAGTATCAGTATTGAGTTTTTTGCCCTAGATATAGGTATTTATCTTATATTTAACTTGTAAAAAAATTATTCTATATACAGATTAAAACTGGAAAATCTGAAGGTATAGGAAAATGATGATGATAATAATGATAATTTGAAAAAATCTGGTGAAATGAAAATCAATTTTTCATTAAAAATGAAAAAAAGAATAATTTCAGCATTGTGTTTTAGAATGATACATTGGTTGAAGAAGAGGAGGGGAGAAGCACCCAGATCCCTGCCAGTGGTGTGACTTCCAGTGTGTCTAACTCACAGGTCCAGGCCTCTCCCAAGTCAACAGCTAAACCCATTGATATTCAAAAGAAAAGGTTTAGAGTGATACCAAGATCAGGTGAAAATGATCTGTCAAACATAAACTTCAATTTAAATGTTAAAATTTTTAGTTTATCCCGAATAAAACAGGGGTTGGTTTACAATTGTCTCTCAATTAAATCAAAAACAAAATGCTTAAAACAGTATTACTATTAGGTGTATAGAAATTAATAAAAAAAATGTATGTTTGTGTTGATCAGTACATTGCTTGGCAACTACATTTGCACCATGTGGAATTTTTGATAAATGACAAACTCACTTTGCTCTCTTCATTGATTTGTAATTTTTCTCCCAGATGACAGTTTGGTTGCTCCGTCCGTAGAGACAATAACAGAAGTGGAAGAGACAAAGATAAGAAGCCAGAACAGCAGCCCAGATCCCACCAACCATTCTAAGAGTGCCGAGGATAAAACTACAAGTATGTACAGTGTATGAACATATTCAGTTTCATCCAGAACTGTAAAACAATGCTGAAGGGATTGTCGTATAACTAAAAGAGGGGAAGGGATATAAGTCATTTTTGAGATGCATTTGGTTTACTTAGCAAAAATATTCAGTCTTAGACTCATCATGACAGCTAACATTGTTACAATATGTAAAATATAGTTTTGGGAACTATAACCACATAATAATACCCATGTGGATTTTTCATGAAAAGAACACTATTTCTTGAATTCTATAAGTACATCTTAAACAGTTGAAAGCTGTATTGAACTTTTACATGTATGCTACTCTATACTACTGCTATCGTGTATTATGTATGGCTTGATATGAAGACTATACTAACGGTTTTCAGTGGTTAAAACTTTGCACTTCTTATTTTTTTAACTGCTTAACAGAAGATGCTAACCCTACTTGTAAGTGCCTGACTAGAATACTCCCACATTTTTGTATGAAGTGCCCTAATAAGTTTTTTATTATGATGATGTGTTGTATAAATTTTAGACAAACCAATATGTCATAAGAAAAAAGGCATGCTGAGGTGACTGCCCTCCATTTATTAAAAGAAATGTGATATACTCCTTAAAAACTAGAATATTTTTTCTCAGTGAGACCAGTTTTTAATTTCTAAAATCACCCATTTTCCTAGCAGTAGATACAGAAACAAAAAACCATCTAAGAGAATGCATTGGTATTTATTTGTATTGGTTTTTATATAATTTTAAGATATAATTCAGTATATTAACAAATTTTAAATTGATTTGAAATGGTACGGCATGATGTCTTATACTGATTATCTCACTTTAGTGTTAGAATGATGCTTGAAGAGTATTTTTTATGTAGAATAGTGCATGTACTCAAAATCTCCTCAGTTGCTGCTTTAAAATAAGTTGAATACTAATTTTTATGTGATTGTAGGATTTTGCCCATGCTTGTTTGACTTAGAATTATAGTTCTTTTTCCCCTTATTTAAAGATGCATGTCTTTATTCTGTATGATACAAATTTGCTTTTAAATGTCAGCCGTCTATCAAATATTAGATTATATTAACATTATAAGATTTGAGAATTAGCCAAGTTGGTGTGCTTTCAATTAAATTACTTATAGGGCCACTCTATGGGATTTTCCTGCCAAAATGAAATTTACTGGGGTAAAGGGCAATTTTCTCCTACTCAAGAATTATTGCTTTGCCCATCCCTGCATTTGGATTTAATGTTTTATTATATTTATGATTTAATACTTTAGCTTTAAATAACTGACCAGTCTAATTTACTACGTCTGCCGTCATGTACATTGCCTAGTTTTCACACAAGAAAATGGCCTAATGTTTTGTATTGCGCCTCTGTACTGTGTATAATACAGACATGAATATGATTGTGGGAGATTTTCAAACGGATGGAAAGAACCTCTACAAATTCATTTTGGTGGGAAAATCCCATGGAGTGGCCCTTTAATAAACACTTGGAGAGTTTCTCCATAGTCAGAAACTGCTCAAGCATGACCTGAAGTCCTTCACAGATAAAGAGTGCAATTGAAGATTTCTAGTGATTATAAATATGTGATATTTTGGAAATTATCATAGATCAATACTTCTACCTTTACCCTGGGCTTCCTCACAGTATGCTCTTGTAATAGATAAAATATCAGCATTTCCCCGTTGGCATGCCACAGTTGTGGTTTTCCACAAAGATTGGCTAAACCCAGCGAGATACAAGACTGAAAGTTTTGGTAAGAAAAATGGTATTCATTGCCTTACCAAAATTTCTTTAAATGATCCACTTAATTCAGTGTTAGCTTTTTTTCATTGTTTTTATCATATATATCTCATCTGTATCACATTTGTTGTTTTATATCTGCTTCACTTTCCTTGAATCTAGAATTTCCTTGTTTATAGCATGTTGACTTTTTGTGTGAATGGGTGTGGATAGGAACTAACAGCTTTGCTTTAATTTTGTCTGTTTTCTGAGCACCTAACTTGCTGTGATGATTGAACATTGCTCCATTTTCATTTAGGTCCAAGTGATTGCATACCAGACTACCATGTCTACCACACCATACATGCCATTCCAGTGCCAAAATATTATTCATTTGCTAGTCTGTTTAGCCAAATAGGCCATCATGATCAAAATACAATGGAAAAAGGTAGATACTGCAGTGGCCTAGACTGTAGTAATTTAATCGTAATATTTGTGAATTTTGAATTTCACCCATTTTGGTTTGCACATAACTGATAATAACAATGATATTTTTTGTTAGTTTATTTCAATTTCACCTTGAATGATAAAAATTTTATTTCAAAAATAACATGTCACTTAGTAACCCATTTTGGTTCAATGGAATGCTTTAATTCGCAGATTGAATGCCATAAGAATGCGTGTTACAGACTGTAGTTCTACTTGAGTTTGGTATGAACATGTATGTACCTGTAGTGTAATAGTTTGCACCCAGTTTGTGATGCTGCATGATATGTTTGCAGTTGTTCAGTTGTGTCAGTGACCCAGTGTCTTGTGCCAGTGTGTAGTAGAGATAACAGCTGACTCGCACTATGCTTGCACAGCTGTTGAGGCGGTACTCTTCTGAGCTCCGTGCAGTGGTGGTTGGGGATTTCTGGACATAATGGTTTATATTATTTTCTCTTTCTTAAAATCTGTTTACATTTCAGGTGGTGTTGTAAACCAAAACTGCTGGACTTGGTGCTTTTTGGGGATATTGATTTTATAATGTTTTTTAATAACAGACAAATAGATATATATTATATCAAAAAGACTGCATAAGGAACTGTCTCGGCTAATTTGAGTTCTTTTAAGGTTTAGTTATTGGCTAATCATAGTTTGAAATGACAAGGAGATTTAAGTTGTATTGTTGAAAAAAATTACGGTTAAGTAAAAGTACAAGTGAATGAGTCGAAGACTAGAAATGGTACCCCATTTATGGAATTCTATCTGTTTCAGAGCAGTTATTAAAAGTGTGGAGTTATTATACCCTCTTGAGCATTCTTCCTTTTGCATCTTCTCCCCCATACCAGCTTGTCTTCTCTTACCTCCGCCCGGCTCTTATTGTTTTGCTACCACATGGGTATAAATGTACATACATGGTCCAGTTATGTTCAGTTTTGCATATTAATGGGTGAGAAGACAGCTTGGTAAAGTGCAAAAGACTTCTGGCATGACAGTTGGTGGTACAAACTCTGCTGTTGATCAGTCCTTGTTGTGTCTCCTACGTAATGCTTTTTGGAGAAGAAGCTTTAAAACCAGTGTCCCTCTTTAACCTTGTTTACTAATGGAAAATCTGCTATGGATTGATATCCTGGAGTGAAAACTCTCAGTTGTCTTATGCTACAGAAACTAAAATTAAGCTAGGACCCATGGTGGACGGCCCCACCATATAGGCAACAGACCTTCATTAGTGAACCATACTGCCATCATTTGACTTTGTGCTTCATGCACTGCAGACATGTCTTAAAGAGAGGGTTTCATTCCAATGTTTTTAAAAGATTTCATTCTTGTCATTCATAATAGGAGGAAGTTTTAAATAAAATGAAATGATGGATTAATGCAGTATGCCCTCATTTGGATGAAAAGTGTGAAATGATATGTCAGATTTACCCTTTAGAGTTTAACAAAAGAGTTCTGCTGTCTTGGACTGTGTTTGACTTAACTGAGTGTTTATAGGGGGCACTGCTTGGTGACATGAAGATATTTTGCAGCCGTTGTCATAAGTTACTTGTTTTAGCAGAGGGTTGAAAATCACTTTTATCAAATACACCAATTATTATGAAAGTTAAGAAATTTTGAAAAAAAAAAAAAAAGAAGGGAGTTGGCAGTGTTATCAATGGGTCAGATTGAGTGCTGGTTTGTAACAAATTCCAATATTTAATTTGCTCCCATTTATCATCCACAAATCATCACCACTATTTCTCGTGTTATTTTCATTTCAGCCACCATCTCCCTGCCGTGTGGCACAGGGTCAGCTAACAGCAGTGCCCCGACCAGTCCCAGCCCAGGAGCTCCTAACAGCCCTCTCAAGTATAATGTCTACCACACCATCCAGGGTCTGTCGGGACATCACAGGCACTCTTTTGCAGGGTTCCTAGGCAGGAAAAGAGGTAGATTGGGGAGTGGTGATTCTTTGGGTGAGTGCATGTTGTATGTATGGACCTGTTGATCCTCCTCTCTCTTTCTTTGTAGTTTTGCCGTTGTGGTCACATCGTTAAATGTTTAAGTATCTTTTGTAGATTTATCGTATTGTAAACCTAGTTTTGTCTTGATAATTTCATTTCTTGACCATTGTTTCATTTCAAAATTCAATTGACAAAATATCAGGAGGGCAATATCTTTTCCTTCCATCTGATAATATCTGAACGATTTGATTGGATTTTATATAAGTGGTACAAAATTATGTAGTTGAAGATAACTTTTTTCAAATTATTTTAGAAAAGTTGTATAATTTCAATGAATAAATAGATGGAGGGAGATTTCTTGGTTGAGGGTTGTAAAATTTACACGACAGTTCCTTAATATTTACATTTCTCATTATATGGGTGCTGTACCTTTTGCTTATTGCTGCTTGTGTTGTTGCTTTTTGCTGGTGGTGAAATTTTTTTCTCTTGGAGCAAGGTAAAAGATTATTTTTTAATATAATTTGGATTTAGACAGCTGCCTTTTTGTCCTTTTTTTATCAGGAAGTTGATCAGATATATTATATTTTTTAATTGAAGAGAGAGAGAGAGAGAGAGAGAGAGAGAGAGAGAGAAATTCCTAACTGGATTTAACATATTATTAAATACTGTGCATGAAAAAAGAATATAATGAATCAAATTATTTTTTTAGAACCTTTTGACATAAAATTTGACCATTTGTACTTGAAAATGACACTGACCTCTTAATATGATAATGCTTCTGTTTTGATTATCGAAACACAGTTATGAAAAGTATACATATACCAATTTCAAAGTTATGATTTTTCTGTGTATGAATGTAAGTAAGGTCACTCACTGATAAAAATGATATTCATAATGTGTCAAATTAAAACAAGTTTGCTGAAGTTTTCTACTCTGGCCTGATATAAAGAAACGAACTCCTTTTGATGAGCCAGTAGCATGTAGGCTACTTTGATAGGCTGAAAATGTAATGAGTGTTTTTGTCATGATGCTGTAAAAGGTTTGCCTTGACCTTTTTTGATGTTTGAAAAGTGAACAATATAAGCATGGTAGCAATGCATGGCTTTAAAAGTGAAGATACTCATCCATTGGCTGACACAGGCAATGTTAGTATACTATCAACAAGGATGTAATCAAAAGAAGAATGAGGGCCTTGACTGATATATGTATTTCTGGGACCTAAGCAGTTGTCAGCTAAAGATCATCACTCTAGACTTGGGAGGTTTGTAGCTGTGTTTTGATGTGTGGATCTTGTTGATGAGATTTCATGGTGTCTTTGGTTTCTTTCCCACTCCAGGCTCATCGGGTAGTCTGTTTAGCACACGGTTAATTGGCAGTTCCTCCAGTACACCTAATTTGTATGATGAAGAGGGCAGGCAGATAGAGATGGGTATGTTGGTAAACATTTTGATTGACATAAGAAAAGGTCAATAAAGTTGTCATTATACCCATTTCCATGATTACTGTAATTATAGCTTTTAACACTTGGCAGCAGAATGGAGTCACTTAGCAGGTGTGCAGAGCATATCACTTTTCAGAAATGTATCACTTCACTTATGTTAATGGTTCACTTTGTTATTTGTTCTGTGGTCATTGGATTCAGAGTACTAAGGTCTTTGTAATTGTTGTAGTTGGTGAGCAAAAATGTTCATTAGCTTGGTAGCTGGATCATAAATGAAAACTATCAAACACAAGCTGAAAAACCCTTGAATAGGGAGGGGGAGGGGGAGTCGATCTACCTGACATTATAAGAGGGTCCTGGCTGCTATACCACCTAGCGTTAAGTGAGTAACAACATCTACTCAAATCAATCTGATGAAGGCCTACGTCCAGGTTGGCCATAAGCTGATGGTATGAAAGTTTTTTAGCTTGTGTTTGAAAATGTTCATTTTTGTTGTTATTGATGTTTTTCATTTCCATTTAATGTTGATGTTAAATGATAACTAGGACCATTTTGTTTGCTGTTGGCTTCCATGGTGATTTCCTGTGATGTTACCTTACCTTACCTTACACTTTCAAGGCATCAACAGAATTAATTTGTTTTGTCTCACATTAATAATCCCTGCTGTTACCCTTATATATGTGTGTCCTTAAGTTTATCCAGTTTTGTAGCCATGTTGCTGATAAAGAAACCAATCAAGTCACTCTCTGAATTGAAATAACATTAAAAGCAGTAGTAATATTTTTTTATTCATATGTTCTGTAATCAGTTATTTGGAGTTTCTTGCAAGTTTTAAAATCATGATGTTTTCAAGTCCTATTATTAATACCACAAAATATTTTTATTATATTTGGTTAACAAGTACTAACCTGTTGGACTGTTATTGTAAAATTATTCCTAGTAAGATTTTTAAGTGACAAATACTAATCAGTATGAATGCAAATAGGGATATACAGTTGAATTCGCTTCTAAAATTATAATAATAATAATTATTATTATAAGCTCTGTCTGTAAAATGAATTATGATTGAATAATTGACTTAGATATACTTGCCAATTAAAGCCACTTGGGTATTTATTTAGGCATTTTGTTGGCCTTAATATAAAGTACTCCCTTTAACTTTTGATGCCAAAGTTAGCTAACAGGCAGCCTTATTTCAGATCACCTCGGCTTGTTAGATTTGATAAAATGTTCAGATTCATAGTGTCTGTGTCATTTTACTTGCAGAATTGATGCTCCTTTAAGATACAAAGACCTTTGTTTAGCACTTTTTCCTTTAATCTGTCACCTATAAACAAAAATAAAATCATGTGATAGATGATTTATATGATATAATGTATGATTGTAATGAAGTAAATAATTTGCTTTATATTTATGCCAATAGTCAGTTATCAGCTTGAACATAAGACCTATTCTATCCTATTAAGCAGTTGCATTGCTGAAAGAAAGCTCCTTGCTTCCCTGCAATTTTATTCCCTTGTAACATATGCACATTTATGGTTGTATATGCACCCCATGCTTTGTAAATGCAAATGTTGGCAACTGTTACTATGGGTGGTTATGTTTTAGCTTTGGCTTTGGGGCCCTGGCTTTGCAGGATCTCATTGCCTCCACAGTGTCTGCGGCTGTTATTATATATCCATGGATTTTTAACTGTGGTTCAGTTACACGTAACCAAAACAATTCCAGTTTACTGGTGACATTGCCAACATTGGCCCAGCAGCAGCAGCATGATACCTGGCAATGTATGTTATGAATATAGAAGTCATAATGATGATGATTTCATGGGTTCTGTTTCACTGTAATCCCAGGTGTGGAGAGCTGTCCCAGGGTGCCAGAAATCCGCCCCCTAGAGACACTCCACAACTCCCTCACTCTGAAGCAGATGGAACACTTTCTACAGAAAATTACGGAGATGGTGTTTTACACCCCAAAATCGACACCCCCTCGTACCCCCAGAGGTGTACCCACTCCTGTAGGTGGAGCCAAGAAGAAGGGAATGCACTTACCAAGCTTAGGTAGGTAAATGGAATGACTTATGTCCTGGAGAAGTCTTGGAATTTAAAATGTCTTTTATAATTTCTTTGAAGACTATGTGAAATTACTTCCATTACTTATAGTAAGAAAAAATTGGTAATGAAAACTTTTAGATAGGCAGTAGTTATAATATGTCTTGTGCCAGTGAATGCATTTATACTTGGGTGCCAGATTTTTTAAATCACAATCATTAAAATGAATTATATTGAGATTACTTGAAGATGTTGACATTCTTGTCTTATGCTTATTGTTTTCTGTGCCATTGTTAGATTTGTAATTAGTCATGTTTAGGAAAAGTACTAGTGTCATTTCACCTTCATTACAGGTTGTTCTTCCTCCAACTCCAGTGCTGGTCCATCCTCGCCTACATCTGGTTCTACTCCAGACGATATTCTCAACAAACTAAGACATTTAATAGACACTGCATCGAACAGGGACCAACACGAGAGTCAAACCACTGACCAGGAGAGCAGTAAAACCAGCACTCGCTGTAGTAGTCTGGCCAAATCACCAGGTGGTGGCAACAGCGATAAATCACCTGGTTTTAATTTCAGCGACAAGTCACCAGGGAGCAGCACTAATGACAGTCTAAATTTGGATAAGTCTTTGTGTGATTTAGACGCCACCTCAGCTGATGTAGAAGGTGCCACAGCTGATGTGGCAGATAAAATGAAGGTGTCTTGAAAACACTTCATAATTGAGAATTGAATGAAAAGATGTCTGTTGCTCTGCTGTGTTAACAAAGAATGATCTCTTCTCAAATGATGTTATCTGTTAATGAAGAGTGGATATCAGCTGACAGCTGATTGTTTGTTCTAGACAAAACTAATGAATTATGAGTAAGAGTACTAATTTATTTGATGGCAACAGTGCCGGCAGTTCCATTAGTTAAGGTTCAAGTTGTCTGATCACTGAACATTTCAGATAATAACCCATGTGTCTATTATGAAAAAGAAAAAAAAAACTCCATTACTGGCATATGAGCTAGTATACGAATTTTCATCTTGTTGAAAATGTGAATTCATCAGGAAGAGCAAAATCTGTCTGCATAGCCAACAAATAGATAGGAAAGGATTCAGTGTGGGCATTTAGAAGGGAGTAGCTGTATTTACATAGTCATTGATTTGTGAGAGATGTCTATTTCAGTAAGTGAAGTATGGCAAAGTAAATACAGTCTGACAGAATAGTCTACTTATGTAAAGATATTGGAATAGCTTGCTGCAGGGAAAGGATACATTCTCTAAATAGTAGTGCTGTAACTTGAGTTTTGCAAACAGTTGAGCTGCTGCATTTTGGCTAATTCTGATATTGGGACTTCATCGAATTGTTTGGCTGGGGCACTGTCCTCGGAAATCATCAAAAATGAAAGTGGAGAGGCAATGTCCCACTCATAATTGTGATACGTGTACCAAGTTAGTGTTGAAATGTAGTAGTTTTAACAGCCAGCATGATTAAATGGGAAGCATATAATTTAAAATCAGCCATTTCAAAAGTATGCCATTATACAGTTGACTGCCAAAGATACTTTTTTACAAACCAGTGTTAATTTCAAGTTTGTTGACTCTTTATTTGTGCCACGTTTTCAATTTTGTTACTTAGGATTTCCCAATATTTCCCCCAACTTCTTTTTTGCATTTATTTTTACTTACTAGTTTTGTTTCATCTAAGATGTTTTTTCCTGTGAATTGATTATTGAAAAGGTTTGTGTGCCTTTAAAGAGAGTGGATGTCCAAAACTGACACTATCATGAAGAATTCAACCTATGGGTTGCAATTTTTAAAATTATTTTTAATAGTCATTATAAGTTTATCACTCCATTTTGTTTGTTAAATATAATAATTTGTCAATGATTGTTCGAAAGTTTTTATACAGTACTTCATTTTATCTAATTTTTACAAATACATTATTGCAGTTGAGTTTTGTAGGTAAATCTCTAATGTACCCTTATTTTCTGAATGACTACATAAATCGTGTTCAAGGGGAAACCAACAAACAAATATAACAATCATTTGATTAGGTGATGGAATTCTTAGGGACATCTTCCTTTTGTTAGTATTGTCCAAATAAGTGAAGTGTTATCTAGTGTTCCAAAAACATTTAGTAACATGGTGCAATGTCAAAAGTTCACAGTAACCACACTTTATAGTAATTTGTCATCAGTATTTTCATTAAGTTGCACTGCCCTTTTATCATCTTAGCACCATATTATGCTGAGTGACTTATTTCCAGTCTCAAGGTTTTTTTTTCTTGATGGGAACATTTGTAATCAGTTACCAAGCTATTCAGCACAAGAAATGTGTAACTGAATACAAGCATTTATGTAATTTCAAAAATTAGTTTATTTCAAATATGTACAATTGATTTACAGGTTCAGAGAAGCAAACAGTCAGACTGTGGCACTTGTATCATGTTATCCCTGGTAGCCTCATGTTGTACATTCGGTGGTTACGAAGGACTGGCGAGTTCTCTATCCTGATGAAAACCTTTCATCTCAAACATTCTTAACTTATGGTATCATTGCTTTAATTGTGATCAGCCAGAATTTCAAGTTTCACATTTGGCAAGGAAAACGCTAAGTGCCATAACAATTGTTAAACAATAAAATCGGTTAATTCTAAGAAAACTTGTTATTGGGTCATTTTGTAATATGTGTTAATTTGTTAATTTTATCTTGAACTTATTTAACTTCCCCATTAAGGTCAGTTTTGTTTACTAAGAAGTAATTAGGTAAAATAATTTCCAATAGGTAGCAAAAACATTTGATCAAAATAAACTGGCTTGGTGAGAGAAATCATTCTGATCTTGAATGTATGCCACATATTATACACAATGCCATGTTTTATGATTAAAATTATGAAGTTTCACACAAACAATTCATTTGCATAAACGAAACAAAAAAGTCAATAGACACAGCAGTATTGCCAAAAAGTTACACTAATGAAATCTATAATGTAGCCCGAATAATATAATTCATTCTAGAATATTTGAGAAAAAAAAGCTTAACACCCGAGTCAAACTGATGCTTCGTGAAATTAACTGGAAAACATAATTAGAAACCTTTAGAGTTAGTATTTGCATGCATAATATTTGTTTGCTGATTCAAAATATTAATCTTAATATGAATGGATTTGAGTAATGAATGGACTAGAGAGAACAGGATAACTTTATATTAATAAAAAAATACATACACCATAAAATAAAAAAGTGTAAATTGCGAATGGTATACACTGAAAACATAAGAGATGATTTTTCCCCATTGTCAATTCAGAAGAAATGATAAATCAACAATGTAAACATTGTATCTTGTTTGTGAAAAAAAAAAAGAAAAAAAATTGAACTTGTCCGGTCACAAGCACCACTTATTTTTTAAGTTTCCAATATCACAGGCTGCAGTGTGTTTAAACAAACAGAATGCGTCAATTTTGTGTACCTTATACTACAGTACTGTAAAATTTGTAGTCACAACATCTTTAAATTATTAAGTATCTGGCCAGCTTTAACTGCTAAATTATGTATAATATAACATTAAAACTGGATTACTATTATAAGCAGTATCAAAAAAGCTGTGGAAAGAGCTATCACCAAATAATGCTGCAAACAGTTTGAAATGGGAGAGTAAAAGCCTTCATATCATCCCCTTTTTAATTGCAAGCAGCCCTTAATATATATATATAGATAAATTTGCAAAATACTAAAATATGCAGTAACAGCTATATATAAAAAAATTAGAAATCTGGACCACAGGTATATACAATTTAGTTCTACAGGCTCCACGCCTGACCCGTGTGTTTTGGTAAGTAAAGCAGTAATAACTAGAAAACACTCACAGAGCGCAAATCCCCACCATAATTGATTAACTCCTGGATCACCACCAAAATCTAATCGATTTTAAACCCATTTCTGGCCTCTTGAAAATTTCATCAAAATCCATTCATAATTTTTTGAGTTGGCCTGTTAACTTTCCAACTCTTAAGATTGGCAGAGGTAATGCAATGAACCCTTAAAGTGAGATCCCTATACGTGGCTAAGGTAACAGTATTATATTACAAGTCTAAACTATTTTATCTGCCAATGAGGTTTGATTCAAGAGATTTTCACAGCAAAAACAACATTTCACTGGCTTCACAACAACTTAAATTTAGCATAAGTTGCTATAGATCTGTCTATTGACACTATAATTGTTTTCTAATATTATCTACTAGCTCATTACACTTACTGGCATATTTGTCTTATGGCCTTTTTATTTTAAAATTAATAATTTTGAATTAAAAGTCAAGTTATTTAATATTAATCAATAATTAAAGGTTCACTCTAATTACTTTAGTCGTTTGTAAGATGGACATTGTTATGTAGAAGAACCACAAGAAAATCAAAAAGATTCCACTGGCCATTTTAGGGCCAGCAGGCCCGCCAAGTTCTCCATTATTGAAAAACTTCAAGAACCTCCTGATAAGAATTAGTCCAATACAGAGTGTGGCGCAAATTGTGTAGATGATGACACTGAAGACAAGGTTCCCAGCTTGTACTTGAAATGACCCATTCTGAAATATAAAATACATCAATCATGCTGACTCTTATATGAAAGGTCCCTATAGTTAATTTAAAGCAAAACAAAAAATCTTTTGCAGTTAAGAAATGAACAAATGTGTCAGACAACGATGACAATGACAGGGACAGTTGCAGGTAACAAGAATATACACAGACAATACAATTTATATTTCTATAAACAAATTGAAAACCATAAAATAGGATCTTACATTGGCTGTATGGTAGATTGCAGCAATTAACCAAGGAAGTCCCAATCCAAGGAAAACATTAACTGAGTTACTCCCAGTAACATTTCCTATAGCATTGTCTGCATGCTTTTCTTGGGCTGCTGCTTGTTTGCTGGCAAACAGATCTGGGAGACTAGTTCCCAAGGCAACGAAGGTGATGGCAACAATTTCTTCTGGCATGCTGCACAGACAACCAAAAATACTTGCCAAATCACTGACAATGATCGTGACAATTCCAATCATGGCTAAAGCCATGAAGAAGGCTAGGAATCCACCAGCTATACTCACTGGGGCTACTATTGCAAAGATAATCTGAAAGTAAAACATGAAATTCAGTATCAAAATTTGTACATGAATTATGACCAATAAGAACAGCTCTAGATACCCTTTAAACTGGCACCTTAACAACAAGATTTGAAATTTTATATCACCAATTTCAGCGCCACTGAAACCCCAAACATCACCCAATTTAAAAAAAAAATAATAAAAGATCAAAGATCAATCAAAGATATGCACCTTAAACCCAAAAGACAAGAAATGCATTAAATAATCAAAAGATGTCGCATTTTCGATATCTCCTCCGTTGACATTCATGGCATTCTGGAATTGTTCTGCCCAGGTCTCTGTCTCTACACGCAGGGAATCAATGTTCAGGTTGGTCAGCTCTACCACTCTGCTCACCATACCATTGAATTCTGAAGGAAAGAAGTAGAGTGAGACGTTAAGGGTAAATAATTGGGATATTTTTCCAAAAATATTGAGCTAAATGAATATCAGATGCTTTCAACTTACCATCGTCGTTGACAAGAGTGATAATGGTTTTCTTGATCCTTCCTAGCTGTGCTCCTCCAGTAGGGTCAAATAATTCCACCTTAAAGCTTTCATCTTTTTCCATTTCCTAAAAAATAAGGGGCGATTTAAAAGCATACTCCTTTTGTTTTACGAAGGGTGTCATCTTTGTATTATGGCTGCAGTGTGTTTATTTGTTTTTTATTCAAACCTATGGAATCATTTTGTAGATTCTCAGGGCATTAAGTTTTTGTTTTTCACATGATAGTTACTGTACCTAGGAAAATAGTAAATATTCAAAGAACAACCTATATTCAGTATCATGAAAGTCAGAATAAGGAATGTTCTTGAAACAAATTTAAACTTATAAGGTGAGAAGAAAAATTCTATCCCTGGCCAGTAATACAGTACAGGGGATGCAGTAAATGTAATCATAAATCAGTAACAACTTTCACTGAGACCCTGAAAAAATAGCTAAGATCGCAATACCTGGTCATCATATACAGTAATTTCCAGCATCTTGGTCACTTCCCCATGCTCAAATGTGAGAATACCTTCACCTCCTTCGAAATCTTTCCCGCTCTTGGCATCCATGTCTTCTGTCCTCCAGGTGATGTTGACCTTTCCGTCTGCTCCATGAATTCGCTGGACAGGGATCATAGCCTTCCCAGCACTCTCCTTGAACAGGAAGCTGGGTTTTGCAAACTGAATGGTACCAGGCTCTGTAATAAATTTATCAGAAGGCAATTTAATAAAATAAACAAAGGTATTATAATTGTATAAATAATTGTAAGGAAAATATATCGAGCTCAGATATTTTTTTAATGGTTACATACAAAACTGAGCAATATTTGGCTCTTAAAGCATTTTTTAATTTAAAATTTATTTTTTAATTTTTCCTTTTTATTTTAACTTTGTGGATAATTGATGAGCTGACGGCTTCATTAATATTGGCATACCCTTTTTCTTTGCTCTAATATGACATTACCTTGGATAACACTATCACTTGTAAATCACATGTAAATAAGTGAAATACAGATCAGCCTATCAAGCTGTAATTCACAATAGAGGTGTGATAAGCAGTGCAGAAATATCCCTTTTCTTCTGAATGCGAACAATGTACAGTTGGCAAAAACAATGTTGCTACATAGATTTTGATCATATGCCAAGCTAATGGAATTTGGGAAGGTTTGAATACATTCATCATGTCCAATGTGTAAAGGATATCAAAAACAACAATCAATTTTCCCCAGAACCTTTGAAACAGAGATGAGCTTAGGAAATTTGGGACAGCTGAAGTACACTTATGTATGTGTAAATGATATCAAAGATGAGGATTAATTTTTCAAACAGCTTTTGATGGATTGCCATGTTTACCAAATTTGGGAAGATTAAAGCACACATATTCATATGTGCGAAGAACAACTAACACAGATAACTAACAATTGCCAAATAGATTTGGATGAATTACCAAGCTAAGTATATTCTTCCTATATGTCTGTTGGTTTGGAGAAAAGCACTTATAAACTGACAATTGATTACTTTAACACCTATTATGGATAGTTTTAATCTTGCTGGAACAGTATAGCAAGTGATGTAAAAAACAGCACTGCAGGACTAAGAGTCATTTTTTGGTTTCAGAATTTTCTCTTTCCATAAAACCCTATGAGTGCAATTATTTTCAAATTGGTATTATGCAACTATGGAAAAGGAATGCAAGACAGTATTTCATGTTTAAACTCAAAAGATAGATTGCAAATATGTCATCAAAATGCAAAATCATGCTTGACTTCACAGGTTTTCTGCTTCCTGCATATTCATCCATTTGCAACATCACTTGACTGTAATTCCATAACTGACCTCTTAATTCATTTAATTTTCAACAAGAGAACCTTTTCCTCATTCAGGAATCCCTAGAGTTACTTCTGTTAATTGTTTGAATAAATTAAGCAGACAATGCATATATTTCTCACTATATGTGAGAATGTGTTCAGATCAATTTAAAGGTACCTGATCACATGCAATAAAACATGTCTCTTCCCGTGTCCAGATAACCCATCTGGAATACCATTCAAGGTTCAATAAGCATGCAATTGCGTGTGTTCCTTAAACTGTATCCAGCAAAACTGCATGGATATCCTATAGGGCATGTTATTTTAACCATGCCTGGCAAAACACAAGTGGGATATTTTCCACGAATAATTCGGAATACTTTGAAGAAACATAAAACAGAAGCGTAACTATAGCAACACCAGGAGATACAGCTATGCATTCAACCTATGATGCAGAGAATTCTTTAAAACATACTCAAACAATCAGTGTCATCAATGCATTCATCAAATTCTATCAATTATATACATTTTTTTTCAAAATCCTAATTCATTAACTCACCATCATCATTAATGATAGTCACTTGGTTAATGGATTTTTTCCCAATGACTGCATTTTGGTCTGCATCAAGAGAAAGTCTCACAAAGAAAGTTTCATCTGGTTCCCACTCATTATCATCAATGATTTCTATGTCAATGTACTTGGACGTCTCATTGGGTTCAAATACCATGGAAGTTTTGACGGGGATGTAATCTTTAGTAGCCTCTGCTGTGCCATCTATGGTTTCAACCCTGAAAAAGTGTAGAAAAAAATAATAAACATATCAGTAAAAAAACTAAAAAAACATCAACTGATATACAAACTTACATAGATACTATAAGCACAAAAAGAAAATTCTTTACTCATATTTCTAGTAAATTGCAAGGAAAACTAATGATTTCTAATGAAAAATTACAGAGGAATATTGACATAGTCTAGGCATGAATTTCAATTCATATAAAGGCACATTAGAAACCCTTTTCAGCACCCCCAAGTGCACTACTGTCATGAATGACAAACAGCTGATCAACAGGCACCCATTTCCTTAGACTTCCTTAGGTAAAAATCAGAGGCTAGAGAGCAGACAAGTCCATGCCATTTAACAAGATTGTCTGCGAGAATATGAAACTCCAGGTAAAATTAGGAAAAAACGGCGGAAAATTGTATTTTCTTAGAATTATAGAATGTTTAAATGCCAGAAGAATTGATCATGTATATGTTTGCACCTGATGGCAACCCTCGAGCAAGAATTTCACAGTTGATCATTTGGCTATATATTATTCAGTGTACAAAGAAGGATTTACAGTTTTTTTTATCTTATGACATCTCTTCAAATATCTATAAATTCAATAACTTAAAACAATACTTTGTCCTATGTACATGAAAACTATTTTTACACTGACATCACAGGATAAAGCTCCTGAATATAAAATACTCATTAAACCATTCCATTCATTTCAGTCACATAATAATTATTAATGAAAATATTTAGAAATCATAACTCTTCTCAATTTCATCTATACTCTGACTTCATGAAAAAGAATAGGCATTACTTCTCATTGTATTATTGGTATATATATATATGCAATGGAGAACGTTAATTAGTTTGTAAGATCAATACCTGGGGAAGGGCATCAACTGACAGCCCTAATGTTGTTGGTTACCAGACAATTCAGAATGCCGAGATGGTTAATCAATTATTCACAAGACTGCCAACGAACCCAGCCACTCATTGGAAAGAAATTACTATGGTTATGATACTTCCAAATTTAATTCTTAATCACCACAGTTTCTGGCATACAATTCCACACTCTTCTTACCACCACTTGCCACTTCTGATGAATTTTTAACATTGTTTTTTTTCTTCTAAATTACATAGGTAAACTGCAGTATAGAAGACAATACAGGAATCTACGGGTTCCTCAAGCACCTATGAACACATGTTATTAGCATTCCATTTTCTATCATAGCATTTCCTGACTATTAAATGACAAAAAAGAAGTAAGCCCCCAGGGAGAGTAATTATTTTTTCAACATTTTCCCATTTGAGAATACTTTGTAAGGGAAAAAAACTATTTCTTGCAGGCATAGCACCAGAGATGGGAATTATTTGTTTTTGTTTACTGACATGAAATGTATAATCTCTTTGCACCTGAGACAATCATTTGACTGAATAAGCTACACTTCTATCTCATTAGGGAATGAAGGCAATGGCCAGGAAAATAATCCTCATAGGGTCAGAAGCATCTCTCTATCTCTCTCAGCTGTGGTTGCACTATTTCATCCCTTTCTACAAAGAATTATTTTTTTGTGTTTAACTAGTTGGAGGTGCACTGACATGAATGCCAGAGAAATAGCTGATCATTTGGCTGGCGTATCTTTTAGTTGACATGGCAAATAATACACAGAGGATAAGAAGCATACCTCTTAGCTGTTCACATATTTTATCTTATTCCTATCTAAAATGAAAAAAAAAAATCCACACATCTCATTTTAATTATACACCCTATATAAGTGCCTTAGATGTTTGAACAGAACTAATTTTTACAAAAATCATTATAGCATTATAACATTACAGCAACTAAGCTCAGCAGTGTCTCATACCTAATTACTGTAAATAAACACATGTACAGTCATATATTTCACGATAAGCACTGTTTACCTCATCCAATCTACTTTCCAAAATTATAACATGGGCAGATTTAAATCACTGGGTGACTGGGCAGGAGTGCAGATAACAGCTCAAGATCTTTTTCCATGGGAATCAGCCAAGATAGCCCAAAAATCAAGTAGTATTCAGAACAGAATGAGGTCAGAAATAATGGCAGACTATAAATTAGAATATATATTTTTCTAGTTTTTTTTTTCTTTAGTTTTGCAGAATTACATTTTAAGCAAGACAGTACATATTTGCCATGCTTTGCATGTGACTTTTGAATAGCTCTCTGAGGCTGTATTCCCAGAGCTTTTAGATCGATCTATCCCCGCGGGGAGTCTCACTACATTACTGTCAAATAATCCGGCTTAAATGTCCGTCCCGCCTACTACAAGCTGTAAGGGGGTAATTAACTTTCGTGTCCGCTCGGCTGACAGCTATTTAGCGTGAACGCCCAGGGAGTTAGGTCGATCTAAAGTAGATCGATCTAATCTCTGGAAATGGGGTCTGAAATGACATTCTAGTGCATGGAGCTTCAGCCTTATTGCTAAAAGGTTAGCTCTACCTTATGCAGATTTGGGTACCTTTCCTAGTCTTTTTGATGCCATGCAGCGCAGATAGCCTAGATTTAGATTATCTTGGATAATTCTAATTACAGTGTGCCAGTACCCATGTGCTAATTCCATTAGTGACTTGTTTTAAAAACAACCAACAAGAGATACTAGCTGAGACAACAACTGATCTATACAGTTAAAATTCTCTGCATGTGTCCGTGTGGGATAATACATACCACATGACCAGTACTGGCACATGCTTGGCAACAACCACACTCAGGTAAATGTTTGGAAAGCACCTGTTTAAACTTGGACCAGTATACTCCAGAAAAAAATCCAACACATGGCTTAACAGCTGAATAAGTTGAATTATTAGTAAGACACTACTACTTGTCATAAATCCAAATTTACAAAAAAAAAAAAAAAAAAAATCCTTCATTTATGTAATGCAAAAGATAATGCAATTAAATTTTCAAGGATATAAGGTTGTATTCCCTAACAAATAATGCTCATTCTCCCTAGACATATAAATGCTTGCCTTATGCACATATGGTCCCTAAATGAAGAAAAAAATTCTGCATAAAAATATTGGTGCCACGGGATATTTTTTCAGACAAATAAATTCTGCAAAAAAATACACAGACACACATTAAAAGATATGAATATTCCATCTCTGAGTGCTTACTAGAAACATTTCCCATTACCTGATTAATAGTAACTTCCACCATGATGATCCATTGATAACAAAATCTATCAACACCGAATTGTGATCCCTAATTTCCTTTTTCAATAAACCATTGCAAAAAGATAATGTCTTGGAGTAATTTTCTCTAGAGAACTAATTGATCTTTATTCTACAACTGTCTTTGAAGTTTTTCCCCAAATACTTGAATGAATTTCACTAATATCAATGCATTCATCTTTTTTTATGTTGGGTCCCATTGTTATCCAGCATTGCTTAAAATTAAACACACATCTACGGAGTGTCTATACAACAAAGCCCAAAATGGATTTGATTATACTCTGCTAGATCCGTTTCCCTCTCAAACACGCAAGAGAAGATGTGATCAATGCTAGAGAAAAAACTCCACAAATAGCAACTGCATCCTATTAAACAAGACTGATAAATTGCATTCTGATGAATTTTGGGGATCAAATTTATAGCCAAATGCAGCAACCAAAAGAACAACTGCGTTGACATGCACATCAACTATCATCAACTGGTTATCTCATGCATCCCAGACCAAGATTACCAGAGATGAGAAAACAGTAAAACAGTTATGAGGATAAAGCATACTATACCATCACTTTGTAGCCATAGTAATAATCAATAATATACATTAGAATGGTAAAAATAACCATCAAAAAGTGTGGGTGGATTCAAATGCCCAATTCAGGAATCATCTTTTCTGAAGCAGCAGACATGTAGCCCACATTTACGTTTGGCCGACATGAAAGGACTGGATCAATAAATGTTCCTGTTTCTAAAATGATTGCTATCTCAATTCCACAATATTGTAATAGTACATGTAGTGTTTTTTTTTTTTTTTTTTTTTTTTTTTTTTTTTTTTTTTTTTTTTTGCATACTAGCAAGCATTTTAGACATCATTTTCACCTTATGCTTATCCCTGGTCTATACCAGTAACAGATCTAGCATTTAGCAAAGGAGGAGGAGAGAAGGGGCACATGGATTAATTTTTTTTACCTCATTTTGTTTTGTATTTTTGTTTGACAAAAAAATGGAGTATAGAAATAAGATGGGAAAGAGTCTTCTCTTGCAATTAGTAAAAATACCATCATAAAATTATCAAGGCATTAAATCTACATGAAGCACAATTTATATGAGAACTCACTAGTGTTCATTAATATCTAATGTAGCAAAAATAGTATATTGCATGAAATATCAGGAATGGGGACTAAACAAGTTATTCCACTGTAATAATCTCAATACATGTGGCTAATTGAGCAAAGACTCATAGACTTTCTCTTTAGCTGGATCAATCAAATAGTTCACTCAGTGGATACATGAGATATTTTCATCAAAGGGCATAACAGCATATTAACAGGAATTTTTTCTACATTTGATTTTTACTCTCTGCGTGCATGTGTGTACGCATGTGCAGATCTGCAAAAATGTATAATTAAGTACTTAAAAGTTAAGCATAAAAATCTTGAAAACATCACAGTGAAGAGACAAAGAGCTGGAAACATAAAATATACTTAGGAAAGGGGCGAGACAATACTAAGTATGGCAATAAAAATAGGCATTTTGGGCTCAAGAAACTAATCATCATTTCTATTATAAAAGGAAATGGAAGGCTAAGTAATCCCGGCCATTTGAACAACCCTGACCCCATCGCACACTGGAACCATTAAGGCACATCTCTGCAGAGATGGATTTTTTCTGCACTAAGTAGAAGTCTACCGATTGGTCGATCTATCACTTGAAACAATGAGAGTTCCTGCCTTGTCAGATGTTTCCAAGTAGTTCTATGACAAAGTATGACAAACAAGTGGCATTGTTCACCTCAACATGAGTACATCCCATGTGGGCCTGATATTGTTTCTATGTTGTCAAGCAGAATCCATGAACAGTTTCAGAGATAAAAAAATTCTTTCAGGGATAAGGCTCTAATCTTTTGGATCAAAATGAAGCAAGATTTTCCATTTTCATTATTTGGTCTGTTATAAGTATGTTTTGTTCAAAACATTTAAACTTCAAAAAACCATTAAACAAGGAAGCTTAAAATTATGTCAAACATATGCATGGTTTACTTACAATGAAAGATAAGAATAAAAAAATGACCTGAAAAAAAAAACTGCTGCATTCGGTGCTTGAATGAATAAGTTGAAACTGTACATTAAGGGAGAAGAATTGAGGGTGTGATCAAAATCTGTCTAGTGGAGTATTTTGCACCAACACTGGCCCTCTATGCCATGTTTTTATAATCTTGAACAGAATTTTCTTAAACAAAACCACAGTGAATGACAAAGAATAATAGACAATTGGTTGCAAAAATATTTGTAAAAGAAACAATGTCATTACAGCTACAAATATCATGTAAAACAGTCACAGAAAACTTTCCTTTTCAATATGCAATCTATCTCTTATATTTGCTGCATTTCACTACAGGCCTATTCATCAAAATAATTGAGTATCTGTCAGCATGGAATAGGCACTCCCTGAACCCTTGTATCAAATACCACATTAATTTGCATCAGAAATTGATGAAAACCATTAAATTCTCAGGCACGGAATAATCAACCATTCTCCTGATGTTAACTGTTGCATTGTTTAGACTATACATCAACTGTATGTCCTTAATAAACATGCATGTGATGAAGAACTCAAACACAAAATGTGCATGTTGTCAATGTAATTCAGTTCCAAAGCACTGACCCTAAATAAATACCATGTATGGCTTTTTTTATCTTCCAGACTCAATGTCCCGTCTCATGGACGCACACATATCAAAACAACCAATGGGGAGACATTATGAAAGAGCAGCAGAATTAGTCTGCTGGAAGTAAATTAGTAAAGCAGCTTAATGGTTTCATTCTCTGGTGGTGGGAATCAATGTGACGGCTGCTATTATCATTATTCCAGTAACAGGTCTCTGGTAATGGTGTGCACCGGGACCACTGAGAGTGATTATATAACTGATTTCAGCTGAAAATTAGAAATTGCACCCAGAAATCAATATATTCACAGGCTGATCCATGACTGCTTTTTTCCAGACAGGATTCAGCTCTGATTTCTTATAAAAAAAAAAGGGGGGGGGGGGGGCAATAACCACATACTGACAATGAATAATAACAGACACTCAAAAACCAAATGAAATGTCATTTGATTTATACATACTAAAAAGAATAATGCAAATATAAGATGAAATATCCAAAACAACTCTCCCACTCAAAAATGGAGTGAATCTTAATTCCATTAATGCTTAAGTGCATCTCTAAAAGCAAAGAGGAAAAATTATTCATGAAATATACACCATTAAAATTACTTTTGATGATGCTTTAAAAACTTCTTTATGCTTGACCTAACATTTTCCATTCATATCTCAATGTCATCACTGGCCACTTAAATATTCCCAAGTATTAATGAAATTAAATAAAACAACAAAGATAAGTTTAAATGTTTTATACATGGCACACTTAACCAATGATGCAAACTAATTAGTCACAAGACTTGATATTTTTTCCAACAAAATGTTTGCCCCTTTGGACAATACGTGGCAAAAGAAAAGCACAATAATCACCTGAAGATCACTTTTGAGTCCAATTTCCCACTTCGTCTGATACCAATCCTCACACGCTTTTCGTTCTCCAGTACAGCACATGAGGTGGCCGTGAATTCAATGACGGCCCTAGTACCCTTCTCACTGAGGTCAGTCAGGCTCCCCTGGGATGCCAGTCGATCTTTTTCTGGCTCATGGTGCTTGGCTGCCTCATAGATCTATTTAATACATGCTTTTATTAGTTATGTACTGTAAGTGTAACAATACTTAGTAATATTCTGCAAACTGCATCTTACAATACAATGAGCGCATTCTCAACGAATTAAGCCAGGCTTTACAAAGCCGGTGACCTAAAAATGGCGGACGTACATGAAAGAAAAACCGCCTAATCTTTTAAAAGTCTCTCCGCCTCCCCACACGTCGTCCCTGCGGGGTACAGTAATTAAATCGCGTCTCCGTTCGCCATGCGGAAGCTACCTGAGAAATATTAAGTGCGCATGCTCATCAGTTAAACTCGTGGTGAAGAAAGCATGGCGGCTGAAGGCGATCGAAGGGAAAAAGCTCTTCTGTTCTATTATCTTTGAAAACAGAGACGAAAAAGGAATAATTTGGCCCGTAGAGCAGCAATGAATCGACTATCTACGGAGATAATATCACCAGAGATATTCACGGAAATATTAATGTCCGGGGCCGAGATTTAATTACTGTACCCCGCAGGGACGACGTGTGGTGAGGCGTGTGAGAGGCGGAGAGACTATTAAAAGATTAGGCGGTTTTTCTTTCATGTACGTCCGCCATTTTTAGGTCACCGGCTTTGTAAAGCCTGGCTTAATTCGTTGAGAATGTGCTCAATGATGTTCAAATTATTACTAATTTTCATACTTAAACGAGAAAAAATATGCATAATTTTAGGTGTTCAAACTGCTCCCAAAGTCTGCTATATATATATTTAACATCTGCAATATAATGAATCATTGGAATTGTTTTTTAAGGTTTAGTCCAGATACATGCAGATAAAAAATAGTTTGTGTGCAAAGTTTAAGTGTATTGTACCGGATTCATATATTGTTTTTGTATATGTACCACCAAGTTATGTTTATTCTCACAGTTGTTCATATCTTAAGCATTAACCAACAGAATGTTAACTGAAATTTTCTTATCATGTGCCTGCATGATAAGAAAACTTCAGATATTGATTTGTTACTGATTCACAAAAAGTGTGAAGTTATTTGAATTTTCTTATCATGTGCATGCATTTAGGAAGCTTGTTTTTTTTAATTCCCATGATTAGTTTTATTATATGCATGTAAAATAAACACCAATATCAAATTGTCAAACAATAAATAAATAAATAAATAAATAGCACTCATGCACATACATCCTGCAGATCTTTCTTCATAGTGGGCACCAACTTGTTTCCTCCGGTCAATCCACGGGTGGCATTTATACGATACCAAGCACGATTATGAGGCACATTTTCTTGATATTTTAGAGCTGCCAACTTCGCCATTTCCTCCTCAGACAAGTCGGGGTGCTTACCAATTTCCTGAAAGAAGAGTATATAAAAAGAAATATTGATAGAAAGCAAATGTTGGTTTGGCATGTAGAGGGCAATGGCACAGTTTTAGTTAACCACAACTTATTTTTCTGTTTAGCCACATATTATCATTGTATTGTTCACATTCTAACTTATTGCCAAGCCATGACACCAATCTTGTAAGTAAGCAATCTTTTAAAGGTCAATAGTATGCTTTGCCATTGTGGTACTGTATGACATCCAATGCATGAAAAGAGCATTTTATATAATAAATATTATTATATATAATATATATTATATAATATATAATAATATATATTATATAATAATACAGAAAAATAGGGTGCATACCATACAACACAAAATATAATACAATATAATACAAACGTTCCTATATGGATTCTTATTACAGCATAACACATTAAAATTTTTTGTGCCAAATAAAAAAAGAAAGTTATTTGTAGCCAGGAGTTTTTTACCTTCAGAAATTCTGCCAGGGCTTCCTTATCCACATCTCCATCCTCCAAAGAATGGTGTTCTTTCTCATCTGTAAAAAATACAAGGTTCTCGTTTAACCTTTGGCAATGAAAATAATCACATTAAAAGCAACGTTGACGTACTGATACTATTTAGGTTAGGTAATGCAATATATTTTTTCAACAAATCCATTATCAGTATTCACTTTAAACACAAGTTAAAGAACACACAAAGGAGTTAAGGAAAACTGAACAAAACCGGTGAAAGTTTTGTTGAACATTCTCACTGGACAGTAAGTGACAAATTAATGTGTAAATTGTAAGAATATAAGCAACAAAATGCACATGTGGAGGACCTCTTTAGATGAAAGTACATAGGGAAATGTATGCACCTGTGATTCTGTATTCTGTATAGAACTATATGTTTTAACATAAAAGTACACATGTTCAGGGGTATTGGCATTTGCAAATTATCTTTTGGGGTTTTAAGCTTTGTGCTGAAGCACTAAAATTTGTACTTATTTGCTTGTGTGCTAATACTAATTATTTGATTGTCTTACATAAAATGAAAGAGAAAATTGTGGATTTTGACATCTTATTAACCAGCAGACCAATCACCAAATACAAATTCACAGAGACAAGCAGTGTCCACTGAATAGCTTTTCAAGCCCAAAGAATATAGCTCTATAAGAGAAATACAAACACCAGGTGGACCAAGACAACAGATAAATGTATTCAGACGTAGGCGTAGACAGAGGAAACATACATACTAGTACCTACAGAGATCGTAAAAAACACACTTTATCAGATTTTCTCATGGAGGATAATCATCTAACCCAGTCACAGCAACTGACTAATGGGTAAAGCAAAATCCAATTTCCCCACACCACAACATATCCACAAGATACGTATACTTTAAGAATCTATGGGATGACTTTGAAGTTAAACCAATGGCATTCCTTCTATACGTTACAGCAAGAAGTACTATAGATCACCTTCCTAATGCTTGGGGACTGGGATGGGATTCTAGTCTGTCTACTGACCCTGTCCATCTTGTTAGACAATACTTTGGCACCCATGATAAACTACAGGTGCATTAGTGTCATTATTTTCAAACGGCTCAGGGATGCAGGCATACATGTAACTGTATAGTGATTCTTACCAATATGTCATAGAAGGGACATGAAAGGAATTTAGAGGACCATCTGTCATCTTATCCACTCAACTGCCGAGACACTTTCACTGATTCATAAAAACGCATGACTGTATTCAATATGTTGAGGGTGTATGCTTATCTAGACTTTAAATAACATCAATGCAATATCATGTTGATATGCATTTTGAGAAATAAGGCCTAAAAAAATGTCATTTACAAAGCCATATAAGTTTTTAAAGTGTACTATATTCAGCTTACTGTCATATATTACTGGGTTGAAAACAGGGCGTATATCATACATCATGGCTGTATAGGTGTAATGACGGGGAATAGTCAGGAACATCTTTCATGCAAACTATCCATCAACTATTTATTGAGAGATCAAAATGGCCCTTTTCCGGTCTTAATAATTTAGAAGTACACACTGAGAGAGGAGACAACAGTGCATAGGTTCACTGGAGATATTCAAGTCTTCAAAATGAATGGTTGAAATTAATAAGAAATTCACAAACTAGAAAGGTTTTCCTTGAATAAAAAATATATAACAAGATGTTCATTCACTTGACAAAATTACGTGTGAATCTGTACATGCATGAGTGTGCATGCTGTGTTTGTGATTTGCGTTACCAGGATGAAGTGCCTCAGGTTTAAAGACCAAAGTTATAAATACACTCTATAAAACTGAGCAGTTCTCAATTCTGATATTGGAATGAATACAGTTTCCTGTTTTGATAAAAAATGATACATTGTACCAAAGTCCTCATGTCAACATATTTGTCTAAATGCAATTATTCTGACAGAAAATCTATTTCACAATCAGGAAATTTTGACGTTTTACACCCAAGTCTCAAATCCCCCTGATAATTGTGCATGTACTTATGCAAAGTGGTAAGTAACATGTAAAAAGATCAATTATTAACACCTCTTAAGTCAACAAAATCATAAAGTACGCCTAGTTACTGTAAATAAGAGATAGGAGGCAAATGATCGAAAAGCATTGTTTAACTTCATTATGCAGAGGTGTACATGAATAGGGCGTATACTGTTTGGTGTATTAGGTGTTCTGTGTTAATGCTGTTTTAGTTTGATATTGTAAATAGTGACTTAATGCCTTTCTAAATAATACTGTAATTGATGCATCAATTAATCAATACCTAGACAGCAACTTCAGTTACGTACTAGTGTTTTAACAGTTACTGTAGCTATGGAGACTGTAACTTATCCTATAGATGGCGTATTAAACAATCGTGTACATTTGTCTAATATGTCATTAAAGCTTCCCTGTGGTAATTTGAAAAACGTGTATGTTTGGAAAAACATATATCACAGTGTTTTGTTTATATGTCCCTGTTCACTGTTTACCCTACCTTGTTTCCTTTATCACTTTTGGTGCGAGAGGTGGGTACCTACTCCAAAATATTTTTCTGTAAGTTTGGATAACACAAGTGTTCCACTGATAAGTAATGTAAGCTAGTAGTACAGATAGAAGTGCATGTCCATCTTGTATAGGGTGTTACTGATGATTCAAAGAGACAAAACTTTGTGCAAAATTATCTATCCTTCAATATAAATCATAAATACTAACCTGCAGACTTTCATGTGTGTTAAGTAAACACAACAACTACAAGAACACTAAGAAAGAAACCATCACGTGAAATATCCACTTTCTTTTGATGATCTAGTTTGGTGTCTTCTTTTTTTCAGAAATACAAGTATTGTGTGTTAGATTGTGCTTGAAATGATGTGTAAAAGTAACAGAGATGGTCAAATTTGAGACTTACATCTGTTTAAAATGGTCAATCCAAAGTAGCTTACCTCTATTAAAGACATACTTAACGCCTTTTTTTAATTTACGAAGACCTGAAGAACACAACATAAAGTGATATAGTGAAAGAGGTCCACATCCGTGTTATATACAGAAAATATGTATCTTAATTTCCTTCAAGTAAGTGATTTATATATGTGCCAATAAAGAAAAGAATGCTATATGAAGGAACTAAAAGAAAACCAGAACATTTGTTATATATATATATATATATATATACACCCAGAAGTACGCCATCTAGTAAAGCCATGCCTTGTCCCGTTATATAACAGAAGTTTAACTCTCTATTTCTCTGCATTGATTTTTCCATCAGATCAGTATCAGTGCAGGTCAATGTTTGGCTCAGCAGCCCTGAACACAGGGTAATATTTTCCACAGCCAATTGAACACTGCACTTTTGTCCGTCAAGATTAGGATGAAAGGCATTCTTTTTATAAGACTGCAGTATAAGCTGATGCTGTTACGCTCTAGCACACTGAAAAATATCTGATAATATTTTCTATGCATGCATTATTATTCCCCCTAGCCATCCAACAGCCTCATAATTATACCTCTGAGAAGGTTGGCATTTTATGACACGGTTTAACAGTTGGCCATGCAAACATGATACCATGCAATTAAACGTATTTCAGTTTTTACGCCTTAACTATGTTCTGGTTGCAGTTTTGGTCAGTACTAGCATGTTGGAAAAATAATTATTATATATTTTCCCATTAATATTCATTCAATATAGGCTCACTTTAACATTTGAAATTTTATCAAATTTCTGAAACTTTTATTAGAAAATAAAATTTTAAATCAAAATATATTTTATTCAAACATATGGGTAATGGAAGTGCAAAAATATTGGTTAAGTTCCAGATGTTGTTTTGTTATGAAAATAAAGGGTTCATTTTTCTGAATAGCCATATCAAAGATGTGTAATGTGAGAGTGAGCCTAGGTTTATGGTTTTATTATTTCAATTTGTTAGTACTCCATTCAAATTAATTCATGCAGGTCATTCTGTCTGTTTGTTACAATCAGATGCATGTATGAGTGGTTATATAGGGTAAGACACTACAAAGGGATGGAAGAAAAGCATAAAGTTTGACACAAGAAGCTATTCAGTGTTATGGAAAAGACTGTTTTATCAATCTAACATGAATCATGATGCACCTCATAATTTCTGAATTCTACAGTACAGGACAGGTATGGTATGTTTGGAATGTTACCATCTACTATCACTATTCATTCAAGAAGGAATATCCCAGTACTTTATACTGTAAAAATACACAGGTATATAGTGAGCTATTAATATGTATATTTCCCTTGGATTTAGGGACAGGGTATTAATTTTTTATCATTAAAATAATAAAATATATTTCAATCATGAGGTAATGTTAAGTACAGTATATGTAACATTCCTTAATGCTCATTATTATTATTTTTTGTGAGTTAAGGAAAGATCTCCCTGAACTTCAGCATCTTGTGGACAATCACGTCATCAAGAATGCTGTCTGATGAACTTAAAGAACTTAGAGTAAACAATATCTGATTAACAGCTCTGAAATTCAGGGAAGGAAAACGGAGTGTTTAATGGGGAAAAAAGAAAGTGCTATAGGAGAATGGGAGATGTTTCTTTCTACCAGTTTCTATGCAGAGCATCACTTAAGAGCAGTGCCTTTAAAATATACATCAAATACAACTGTACAACACACAGCCATGTCATTTGGGAATTTCAAAATGTGTGATTTACAGTGAAACAACACAAACCAATACAGCTTGATACAAATCTCAAATGACATGCCTGAATATAATATCATGCGTTTTCAAACATTCACAAATTAAAACAAAATTTCATCTGAAATGCAACTCTGATACTGACATTGACAAGCATGAACAACATACAAATTTAACATTTGAATTTCACACAAGCAAATCAGCTCAATACTTAAAAAATGTGCATCTTTAAACAGAAACTATATATCTAACATAAAACCTGTGACAAGACCAGTGTTCAACCACCTGCTCTTATGCAATTACAAATTAAAATGAATGTGCCATCATCAACATCAAAACATGATATTTTGATGCAAAGTATATTCAGACAGATACAACAGGTACATTCAGACTTGCTTTCAACCATTGGGTGCTGATCAAGAAAATATTATCACAATGCTGAAGTAGCTTATTTCAAGTATGAAATATTGAATTTCAGTAAGTGCCATGATCTTCATACTGACTGTGTAACACTGCTGCAGTAAAGAAATTGTCACTTTACCAATTAAATAATTGACCAGAGAATGGACTAGAATTGATGTTTCATGAGTGGCAACTGGGCAATATCAACAATTGCAATTGGCATCTTGCCAAGACTCACTATGTGTCCGGCATGAAATAAAAGAAACTGACCATGCTATTCATGATGGTTGGGGCTTTCAGCAGAAATGGCTCTTCATTGTATCGTCTGGAAGGAAATCAGAGAAAACCAAGGCTGTGTGTAGGGCCTGACATCACATGAGACTGGAAAATGTGCGAGATTTGGTAGAGGTGGAGTTCAAGAATAAGTGTGAAATCTCACCTTACTTTAAGATGAAGGAGAAACTTAATCTTGGGTGATCCTCATCTGACCAATTTCAAATTTAATTCACTATTAAAACCAAGGACCTGATCTCAGAGATTGATTAGCCTTGTCATATTTCAACCATTAGATATGAAACTAAATACTATTAAAAACAAATTGCTCAAAGCTAAATATACAACAGCAAATTGTGATCATATATAGTAATTATAAAACACAAGCCGAAATATTTTCATACTATTAGCTTACGGCCAACCTGGACCACCTAGTGGTCAGTGAGTAACAACATCTACTCATATCAGTGTGACAAAGGCCTACTAGTACATCTAGATTGGCCATAAGCTAATGGCATAAAAATATTTCAGCTTGTGTTTTATAATTATCATATTTGATCCAACTACATGTGCCAAGCTAATGTTGATTTTTGCTCATTTACTAGAGCAATTGTAATGTTTGAGACTATAAGGGCAAGGAACTGACTGTCCATTTTTATTAAATCATACCGTCAGCTGCCTTATTTTTATTATTTTGATTTATATTTTATCTCTTATTTGAGTGTTTGTTTTGTCAGAATGACTCAACATTTTGTTCCAACTTGTATTATGCATGGGAGGGAGAATGAGCAACTACTGTCATTTGTGCACAATACAAATTGGCACAGCTGTACTCTTGATCAAATTTCAAGATTGTGAGCATCTCTTATCTAGCTTAAGAGTACAGAAATTCATTTTTGTAATACTTGGTCATTACTTACTGCATACTTTGATTAAATAAAAAAAGGTACTGAATCACATCATCATTCAATGGACAAATATTAATTGAGGTCAAGAGGCACAAGCATTAGATATTTCTCACATGCCAACTTTATGAGGTTTACCACAAAAAGCAAGCCAGAGTATGGAGTCAGGTCAAGAAATGAGGTGAGGTAATAAATATTAAGATTGCCAGTAAAAGTGTCACATCACTTAGCAAGGTGGGTGGAGGAGATAATACTATTACTGGGCGGATACAAGTTTGTCCTTTAAAAAGGAGCAGCGGATGGTGTGTCACTCAGTCAAATATGAAGCATTGCACACTACAAGGAACAATTTAACTCATTTACTAGTATTTACCCACTTCCGTAGCAAATGTGAGGGAACAATAATTCATTAGTCCATAGCAATTTTTTTCATGAAATTTTAAAAAAATTGCAAAGAAAAATGACTACATTAGATATACGGTCAAAGCAAGTGCTGATGCAAAGTCACTCAAGTTTTAGATCAAACAGAAGTTTCATACTATACATGTACAGTACTCACAGGGTTCATGCAATAAAACCTTTATGCATTTTATGTCATTGCAAAATTTGGAAGATATCAAACATGCTCTAATCTAATATAGCTATGAAATCTCAAAATAAATAAATAAATAAATAAATAAATAAATAAATAAATAAATAAATAAATAAATACTATTAACTTGGTGCAAAATCTTTTTATAATTAAAAACTCACCAAATCCCAGTTCTATCTTGTTGTCATCCACTTGTTTCTTGGTACAGAAGTCCTTGTCAGCGATATAAGCTACGATAACCAATATGGGGAAGAAGAGGAAGGTGATGACGGCCTCCCAAAGGTCCACAACATTTGGGGTGATTCCAACAAGTATGATGATCAACCAGACGTAGGCAAATATACTGGTAAATGATGTTATGGCAAACACCTTGACACTTTTGATCTGTCGGACCTCAGGTGATGGAATAGCCATAATACAAACAGCGATAATACACAAAAGATTGAAAGCAGCAGATCCCACAATTGTACTCGGTCCTAAAGCTTCCGCTTCAAATCTGTTCTTTATGATACCATATACAGACAGCAGGATCTCGGGTGCACTGGAGCCCAGGGCCATGAGAGTGAGATTAGCAACTGTATCGTTCCAAACTCGGACTTCAATTTCTTCATAATCATTTTCATCACCTGTGTTCTGTTTTGCTACTTTGATTTTTCTCGTTTTGCTCGTAATTTTTTCAATAGCACACATAAAATAGTCTGCTATGATGGACACTCCAAGGAAGCACCAAAGAAGTCCAAGTAAGTAGATAAATGCACGGAATCCTATGCTCCATGTTGATTCATTAGTGAGGGGCAATATTAGTCCATAATCATAACACTTGTACACAGTGTAATCAGGGCAGGTTGTATTGTTACTCATGCTGATGGTGGTTCTTAGGAGTTTGCCAACTCCTGCAAATTCTGTTATAAATACCTCTTACTAGGAATTGACTGCAATCAATACACTGCTGTTATATACCTGAAATATATTATTAAAAGTATAGATTTACAAGAAAAGTACACAATTTCTTTGACATATTAACTTGAAAATTTAAATTTACTTAAAATTAAAAACTAAGTCTAACATATCCCTTACTAGTACTTATAGTTTTCCACGAAATGTGCACAGAAAACATTTCCAACATTGTCTACATCCCCCTAACATCATATATTATTAAAATACATTGTCCTAAATAAAAGCTGGATACAGGTACCACCACATTGCCAAGGGGCTTAACAACACAACTTCTTGTGGGATCATTATGTAAGAAACACCCACCTTTTTTTAGCTGTCAACATATATTTTCAGTCTTAATTTCTTAGCTTGAACTTTGAACACTTGATATCAGACAAAATGCTTTGTCTATATATTCAGATAATCATTTCGATGATCCTTCACTAACCAGCTTAGTCCATTGTAGTTTCCAAATTATCAAGAATTTATCATTGCTCAACAAACACTGATAATAGATAACTGACAAGCATTTCCTTACCTGTACATTGATGGTTGTTACCTGTATTTGCCTTTCTTTTAAATAATCCAAAATTCATCACAAAATATACATAATCTATCAGTATTAGATAAACACACTCTTTGATGAGTTAGACTAGCAGTGCTGACAAGAGAAGGAAAGACGTCTCAGAGTGTATCATATCTCAGTAAACACAAAGCAAAACAAAATCACTACTTAAGAAGAAATGCATGTACATTTCACCTTATATAATAGCGGGTAGGGTGTGGCATCTTTTTAGATCAATTTTAAGTACAGCTTTCACAAGTATGGCACCACCCAAAACAAGCCTTCTATTATGTGACATGCTTACAACCCTTGGACTGGAGTGCATCAAAAATGTAAAATTGGAGTCTTATTATCTAAACAACTACACCAAAGATTTATACATAAAATTCCTTGACCTAACTCATGTGAAAGTGAAGTTTCAATATTGTCACTTACTGCAAACGAAATGATTCCTTAAATTCTGGCCATGAAAATATCAAAAACTTACTATCTCAACTTACTATCCCCGCTTCACCTGTAACTAATGGACACCTGCTGATCAATCAGCTCCCCAAAATGAATGGCTACCTGTCCAAACAGATTACCTAACACCAACTTTTCTATTATGTAATAGTGTATTGAAGTTGGAGCTGCTCATGAAGGCATCATAATGGGCTGATGCATCCTCCAGCAACCAAAAATTCACTCAAGGCTGCAAAGATGACTTTATTTCTTTTCAAACACAAGTCCACGGGAGTGGGGTGGTAGGTGATGTTAAAATACTGGTACCCTCCCTCTTTGAGTGGAAGAGGCCCATATCCCTCTGAATAAAAATTTGATCCACTATGGTTGTATGCTATTTCTCATGTTGGGACAACAAGGATTTTTAAAGGTCGACTTTTTCAGAAAAAAGCACCATTGACTGAAATAAATCCAAAATCACAGGAGAAATGAACAGAGAAAGCTGTATATGCGTGAATTTGCAGTGGATACACATTAGACAGAGAAATACCTGTATATATCTAATAGGGTTGTCAATTACATGAGGAATGGCCAGGTAAATTGAGGACTGAATGGTTATCATACATTTGTAACAACTTCCAACTATTACACATAAATGTAGTCTATGACAGTAAGCATAGTTGTCTGGCCACAAATCTACATTAACTGACCTGGGGTAGCAGTAGTGGTAGACCCATAATCCCATAAAAGCCTTCAGGCACAAACCATAGCAATCACCACAACAGGGTAAATATTGTATGATCATAGGGTGTTAACTGCAAAGCTACTTTCCGTATTATTGGATTGAATTGTGAGCAGAAATGTAGCACTGGCAATAAGAAAAATGAATAAATAATGGCATAATGATACGGAAGTATAATGATACCCATTACGCTACCAGCACTTAACATTTGTTTTCTTAACCTTGAGACCTACACTGTATGTGTGCTTTCTTAACATAAAAGCAAATATATGAAGGATCATTGAGTAAAACTTAACAATATCCAGATAAAAAAAATATGAAAGGGATAAGATACGTGCAATACTACACACTTCACAATCTATCAAATAAAAACCCATAGGCAATAGATGGTACTTCACTTGATACTCATATGCATTTACTTCTAAGTTACCTCTAAATACTTCTAAACTTTTGTCAAATATGCATTATTTTAAAGATAAAAAAATGACAACTTTCTACCTTATCATATTTTGGTACTTAATTCTCTGCTAAGTAATACTTACAAATATACAACTAATGTACAGCTATAAAAAAGCTTTCAACAGCAAGGTTATCTTGTCAGCAAACGAGTTTGATCAGATCCACCTTAAAATAGTGCCTCCAATGCCCACATGATGTAAATCCGCATACCAAGGGTGTGAGCATGTTCACTTCCTAGCATCCCAAATCAAACTCCCACCCACTATGTCCTACATACATCCAGGCAGGCAGACAGCTATGTGTGCCTGAATCCACTGGCAGTGACTCACTGTAACCAATCCATGACCTTTCAAAATTGCATTATACATGGTCCTGGCATGCATAGAATTTCAATACAGTTAAATTGGGTCTTTACGTGTATGGATAATCAGGTTTAAGGTTTTAATGAATTAGTTGATGTCATCAGCCTTAACTTGTAGGAGTTATACCTGCCCACCTTGAAGCACCCTGAGTTTTAGATTCTGCTGAAAACTCACCTAACATACATGGATTATCATGATTACACGCGGATTACCAGGAGAGCTTTCCAACAGACCCAGAAACCTGTGATTATCTTCAGAGGAAAGTTTATTGAATTTGAGACAGTAAAAATCACTTCTACCAAATGTTCAGGTCTTCAACAACTACAACCAACCACCACCTTATGGCATACAAACATGAAAATATTGTAAACTAAACCAAACCAATGGGTTGTTGGCTTATCATAAAGTTTTCCACTGCAAATCCATAAAATCTGATAGCATACAACACTTCTTTATGGTCTTCTTTGCTTTTTATACATCTTATCTTTGTTACACATAAAATTTCAGAGTTAACAGATAACTAAATCATTCTATTGTGTGAATGTACGTTAAGTCTTTCCTACCAGTAAACAACAACAAAAAAGTAAATAAGATATAATCTGCATTCTTAACCTACCTGCCAAATGCACATCTTTTTAAAGATAGAACACAAATATGCTCATGCAATTTAAAACAAATAAACTGTCACACTGGGCCTGTCACACCCTGCTTTGTGGGAAGATAAATGATACTGATATATGCCTTTGAGATTATTCCTATTCATATCTGAGGTTAACAGAGCATGACCAGTCGCGACTGTATGCTAGTGAAAGTACCTAATACCTGTCTGTCCCAACTCCGCTCTAAACTGGGCATATCTTAATTAGTACAGGCATATGAGACTTCAGATATCTATATGTAGATTAAACTGGTGTTTGCTAAACACGACAAGATTGATAATCAAGTCATGGTATATTGCAATTCCAAGTAAAATATGAATTGATATACATCTTACATGACAGAGGCACATTCATATCCTTTTATTATTAGGCATAGAAGGATGTCCATGTGACAGTAACATATGGACATTCCTCTGGGCATGATCTGGTACTGGTAGTATACTATAATACAGGTGCTACTTCCATAAGCCAATTGTCATAGACAAGTATTTCCCATAAAAAACAGGTCACTTGAATTGAAGTTCCATATGGAGCCATTTCCAAACAATTCATCATTCAGATAGGTCCTTGTCAGCATAACAGGTCAGAGCACTTGCTTACATACACCACTATTAAATTACACTAATTTGTTTACTTTCTTAAAATGTGGTATATACAAAAAAAATGACAGAAAATGTCAATTTACCTCAAAATCCTGATACCGTTCAAAACGTTCTACCACATCTAGGATACACTCTAGTCTCCCAAGTGCTTTACAATAAAATTATTGAACCAAATTGCAGTTCCATTATTGTTTGGCGGTTGCTAATGTTGAAAGTTTACTGAATAAACATGCAATATGGCCACTAGGTGGCTAACACAAGACAAACCTCAATCACAAGTCTTAAGAAAACAAAGTGGATGGTTGTGTTGGGCTCAACTATCACAATATCAACATAACACTCAAATTCATAGATAATAGAATTTTCAAAGTTTATTTTCTTCATAAAAGTTTTCAGAGGTTACACTCCTCTTGACCATTAAAATGTCTGGATATATATATATATATATATCTAAATATCATAACATGTCAAAGTTACCATAATTACCAATCTACATACAACTGAACTTGGATGTTTACATCCAACAAAGGTTAACACTGTTCGTAACGATTCATTTCTTTCAGTGAGGCCCTTAGAAATCAACATCCTTTGTGAAAAAAGAAAAAAAAATTTCCTGAGAATTCGGAAACATCGCAGGTATAGCTAATCCATATAAAACTAAATGCAGTACTTATAAACTTTCAAAGTTTTAACTGCTGATATTCATACAAATTAAATCAAAAGTTTCTCAATTGCCTGCTGAGTAGCTGTGATCTGTGGCTTCAACTGAGATCCTTCATTGACTGTGATAGCACAGGCGATCACTGGGCGGGATACTCCACATGCTCTGCCAAGTGCTGAAAAGACAAAGGTTGTCACAACAATTGTATACCAAATTGTTAAAGGGATAATAACTCTTCGTATGAGATCTATATATCACAATAAAAAAATCGCATAATATATTCTGTTTTACCACAAAAACGGCAGTTATGGCTATTACTCCGATATCTGAGCTGGTCTTCAGACCACGTGACCTCCATTGATGGAACTTTTTAGAAAAAAAAAACAGGGACTAACTTTGAATATAAAAATGGATTTATTAACCATTGGTAAGTATGGGAAAATTGCTGTTTCCTTCAGAAAAATTATTTTGGCCAAAATGAAGAGTTATCCCTTTAACCCTTTATCCCTCTAACCAATTACTGCACAATGTAATAAAAGTAACTTTCATTTCATTAACAGCCCAGGGAAAATAATTTGAAAAAATTATCACTTTTAGAATGAATAATTAGCTAATATTTTCAACATGGAAGGACTTAAGTATGTTATTTCATAAACTTAACACTAAACAGTATATTTGACAGGTCTTTATATTCTTCATAATAATCCAAGATTTATATCAAGCAATACACTGGGATGTTTTTTTTTACCTTGCTTGGACCTTACGAAGACATAAGGAACATTCTTGTCCTCACACAGCAATGGTAGGTGCATGAGGATCTCCAGTGGCTCAGCATCAGCAGCCATAACAATGAACTCTGCAATCCCTCTATTCAAGGTCTTGGTGGCTACACATCAAAAGTATGGTTCATTAACTACAGATTTCCTGATATTTATAAATATCTCAGAATATGTGATTTTTAGTCAAACTTCCTCTGTGAATAATTAATATTAATATGATATTCAACGTATTGCCAGGTTCCGCAAGCCAAATATATTCAATTAATGTTCATAGTAACAATATGACTATAAAAGATTGAATCGAGGAAAACAAAATATTTTTATACACCCATCATTATCATATATAGCTCTTGTACTAAACAATTCAGTTTTTTAATTAACAAAACTCTTTTCAAAACGAAAATTCCAAAAGGGAAAAATATTCAATATGAAAACTAACCTTCATTAGCCCCCTTCTTAAGCTGCTTGTATGAACATGCCTGTTGTACTATATCAAGGATCTTTACAGTAAGCTGGGGGTCAGCAAGTGGATAGGCCTTGGGGTTTACTTCACCGTCAGTCTAAGAGTAAGAGGAAACTATGACATACTGACGGAAAAACAAGCTCCTGAATTTATGACAGTCTGATATTATGCAATCATTTCAGCTCTTTTCCACATTTTTCAGTATTGAAGCAAAGCTGTGTTTTGCCATCAACTGAGCCAATCTTAATGATGACTTCAAAATGTTCAAGACAAAGTCTTCGGTGATAGTGAAAACAGAACAATGGTCACATTTCAAGACTTTAAATTTTAGTCATGTTCGTGTGGTATTCTGAAAAGCCAATTTCAATTCAAAACAGAACTGCGATTTAAAGTTCCAGTGAAAAATTCTGATCAAAACTTTGATTGAATGGATGGGAAGATCATAAAAATTTAATTCCTTTCTAAAGAGACTTAACTGAATCTTTAATACTGTGGTATTTCCACCATAGCAATGAAACTTTCAAAGATCAACAACATAGTAACAACGTGCTTCAGTATTTTAATGATAAACAAAGTGACATCTCCTATACTTTCACAGCTGGAGTATTCTACTATATCTTTCACTTACCATTTTCGTAAATAGTGTTTTCAAATATTTAAGTAAGGTGGAATATTTGATCCTCTCGGCGTGTATATCGCTTCACGGAGGACAAAACACACGTGCTTCTGTAGAGTGGTCTCGCTTTCAAGTCATGCAAATAGTAAAGCGTGTGTAAACTTTTAGTATCTCATTGTGTTTGGTCAAAAATATGAACAGTTAGTTTTGTTCACCAAGTGCAATTAAAATAATATGTCAAAATAAAAAAAATCATTCGCAATAATAGGAATAAATTTAAACTTCTTGACTGCATGTATATTGTTATTATGCGTGTGTGGTTCTTGCTATTTTTGCATGCGTATGAGAGATATCGTTGAAAAGTCAAGGTCAACTGTGAAAGGAGGAAGATACAAGCAGACGATTCGTGATAGTGCGATTTACTATTTTGTTTATTAACGCTTTTTTTCATTCTGCCAACTAAAAATCTCGTGACGAAATTAGTTCATGTAGCATATTTAACACCTTTGTAGGTCAATTTTTTTTTACTTTGATTCATTACGTTTTAAATTGATTAATTTTGTAAGGATTTAGCCCAAGGTGAGAAGCAATTTGTTTGAGAAAAATCATGACAAATAGTGAATACCTTGGGCGGCAGTAGATTTAGTGTAAAATATATCAATGCTGATAATAATCAATGTACCATGGGCACATGAAACCTTTAAATTGATTTGTTGTAAAATTATGAAAAGTAAGCGCTCCAGTAAAGGATAAATTAACTTTCATTAACTCTTTGGAGTATCCAGCTTGTGCGGTTTTTTTTTTTTAATTTAAGCGTACTACAATTTATTACAGTTTCCAGATACTAAAATGGCAGACCAAGTTGTAGTTGAAGAACTGGATGAGGAGGCAGAAGAAGATGTAAGGTTATCTGGTTTCAAAACCTACCAGGGTAAAAAAAAATTTTGCAAAAAATGAATAATAGGTTGGTTTTGCAGTGGGGGAAGGTAATCTGTGTACATGTATGTTTTGGATTTTCAAATCCTTATTGTACTTTAGATTAAGAACAGATAATGCAAATATGTAATTGCACACTTTTTCTAAATTTTGAAAGTGCATTAATAGATTACTTGGTGATGTTATTATCTTTCCTATTTTAGGAATCATTTTTTCAAGACATAGATCTCCTCCAGAACCATGGAATTGTAAGCAAAAAAGTTGCATTAATATGTCAGAATGTTTTGAATTCTTGTATTTTAATAGCAAGGGCTTATACCGGTACCTTATGGTACTTCTTATTATTGGTATTTACATCTTACTCTTTTCACTACCTTTTGATTTATTGATCCTTTAATGGATTTTCAGAATGTTGCAGATATAAAGAAGTTGAAACAAGCTGGAATTTGTACAGTTAAGGTATATACATGTGTATGGACTTGGAGTTGATGAATAACTATATAAACTTACAAGAAAAGATATTTGTCATATTAATTTTAGAAAATACTAGAAAAATTATATTATGTTTAATTAATGGCTTAAAATAAAGTCTAAGGTCTTGTTAACTTCTCAATTTATTTGAACTGTTTGTAACATAAATACCCTAGCTATTACCAAATGTGCACATATAAGTACTTTGTGATAATTGTGAAACTTTTGTTTTTTGTTTTTCTTTAATATTTTGATGCTATCCTTTTAGGGAATTCACATGACAACAAGAAGGAAAATGTGTACAATTAAAGGAATTTCAGAAGCCAAGATGGAGAAAATTAAAGAGGCTGCTGCAAAGATTTGTGTACTAAGTTTTCACATTCTGATTCTAAGTCTGTTCCTTTTTTCCTAAAATGGTTTACATAATGCAAGAATATAAAGGAGATATTTCCAAATTATATTTTAACACATACAGGTGTACAAATAATTGAGTTAACAGATGGGAAATGTTGGCTGTTACAATTTCGCTTGTATACCTTTAAGATACCAACATGCTTTCTTTCTTCAGGAATCGGGTTTTCTCACAGCTTTAGAATATTCAGAGAAAAGAAAGGAGTGCTTTAGGATAAGTACAGGGAGTCAAGAATTAGAGTAAGTCCCTTGGTTGTGTTTGCAAACAAATCAGCAAGGCTTTAAATAACCTGTGTGGATGATTTAGAATGAAGGTACGTATTTTTATAAGACAATCTTTGCTGTTTCTGGTTTTCCAGCAAACTTCTTGGAGGAGGGGTAGAAAGCATGGCAATCACAGAAGCATTTGGAGAGTTTAGGACTGGAAAAACTCAAATTTCTCACACACTTTGTGGTAGGTCTGACCACCATCATGAGCCTTAAGCTTACAAAAGATCAAATAAGTGTAGGATTAACTTGGCTGGACAATTATTAACTTGTTAAGTTTTAAAATGAAATTTATTACATATAAATATTTCAACTTAAGGTTTATATGCATACATTAGATACATTTATGTGTCCGTACAATGCCAGGTGTTCTCAGCTTCAGAATAAGTATGGTTTACATCTAATATGTTTTACATTCTAGTCACTGCTCAACTTCCTGGAGCAAATGGGTACACCGGAGGAAAAGTGGTCTTTGTGGATACAGAGAATACATTGTATCCTTATATTTTATCTGTTTGTTTGTTTGTTTGTTTATTTATTTATTTATATTGGCATCTAAAGTCTTTTTGTTATTTTTGTCATAAATGAATGTCAAAAGTCACTAATAAGTTTGTTAGACTGTCCATATGTGTGAATACAAATATTACTTACAGATAATATGTATATTGAAATTTTTTGCATAATTCTTTTTTCACCCGCAAGACTGGTTACTGTTTTGTTTCTTAATCCTAACCTTGGTGCAGCCGTCCAGACAGATTACGAGACATAGCAGACAGATTTAATCTAGACCAGAATGCTGTATTAGACAATGTTCTGTATGCAAGAGCCTATACAAGTGAGTCAATAAAGTCTGAAAATGAGAGGCTGTTTGGAAACAAAGTTGCAGTACATGTTTTATAGCAGAGCAAGATCATTTTAATAATTTTGTCATTGTCATACACCTTTTTTTTTTGGAGGGGGGTAGGGGTGGGGAGGAATAAAGGATCAAGCGATTTCAATAATTTTTATTTGCATTATAAAAGCTGAGAATTTGAACATGAAGAAGATGTACATTTACTAAACTTGAGTTGTAAAGAACCAAATATTAAGCTGATGGCACAATGCTGAAGAGTTCAATTACACCATCAGGTGAACACCAGTATGAACTACTAGACTTCGTAGCAGCCAAGTTCCATGAGGAACCAGGAGTTTTTAAATTATTGGTACGTGTATTTAATTTTGAAAGTAATTGAAGGCACAGGGGAGAATTTTTTTATTAAATGAAAGGAGTTTAGTATTAATAGCATGATATTAATTTAATATGATGTGAAATACAATTACACCTTACACTTAAAAAACTGAAATTGAAAGTTACAAATTAAAGAAGCTGTTATGATGATAGCAGTTGATTTCAGCAACGTGGACTGACATTCTCAGTGATCAGGATTATATTCAAATACATTGTTTAGATTAATGAATGTATGATGTTAACATTGCATGTAGGCTTNAAAAATGGTTTACATAATGCAAGAATATAAAGGAGATATTTCCAAATTATATTTTAACACATACAGGTGTACAAATAATTGAGTTAACAGATGGGAAATGTTGGCTGTTACAATTTCGCTTGTATACCTTTAAGATACCAACATGCTTTCTTTCTTCAGGAATCGGGTTTTCTCACAGCTTTAGAATATTCAGAGAAAAGAAAGGAGTGCTTTAGGATAAGTACAGGGAGTCAAGAATTAGAGTAAGTCCCTTGGTTGTGTTTACAAACAAATCAGCAAGGCTTTAAATAACCTGTGTGGATGATTTAGAATGAAGGTGTTTTTATAAGACAATCTTTGCTGTTTCTGGTTTTCCAGCAAACTTCTTGGAGGAGGGGTAGAAAGCATGGCAATCACAGAAGCATTTGGAGAGTTTAGGACTGGAAAAACACAAATTTCTCACACACTTTGTGGTAGGTCTGACCACCATCATGAGCCTTAAGCTTACAAAAGATCAAATAAGTGTAGGATTAACTTGGCTGGACAATTATTAACTTGTTAAGTTTTAAAATGAAATTTATTACATATAAATATTTCAACTTAAGGTTTATATGCATACATTAGATACATTTATGTGTCCGTACAATGCCAGGTGTTCTCAGCTTCAGAATAAGTATGGTTTACATCTAATATGTTTTACATTCTAGTCACTGCTCAACTTCCTGGAGCAAATGGGTACACCGGAGGAAAAGTGGTCTTTGTGGATACAGAGAATACATTGTATCCTTATATTTTATCTGTTTGTTTGTTTGTTTGTTTATTTATTTATTTATATTGGCATCTAGTCTTTTTGTTATTTTTGTCATAAATGAATTTCAAAAGTCACTAATAAGTTTGTTAGACTGTCCATATGTGTGAATACAAATATTACGTACAGATAATATGTATATTGAAATGCTTTTGCATAATTCTTTTTTCACCCGCAAGACTGGTTACTGTTTTGTTTCTTAATCCTAACCTTGGTGCAGCCGTCCAGACAGATTACGAGACATAGCAGACAGATTTAATCTAGACCAGAATGCTGTATTAGACAATGTTCTGTATGCAAGAGCCTATACAAGTGAGTCAATAAAGTCTGAAAATGAGAGGCTGTTTGGAAACAAAGTTGCAGTACACGTTTTATAGCAGAGCAAGATCATTTTAATAATTTTGTCATTGTCATATATCTTTTTTTTGGGGGGGGGGGGGGGGGGGAGGGGTGGGGAGGAATAAAGGATCAAGCGATTTCAATAATTTTTATTTGCATTGTAAAAGCTGAGAATTTGAACATGAAGGAGATGTACATTTACTAAACTTGAGTTGTAAAGAACCAAATATTAAGCTGATGGTACAATGCTGAAGAGTTCAATTACACCATCAGGTGAACACCAGTATGAACTACTAGACTTCGTAGCAGCCAAGTTCCATGAGGAACCAGGAGTTTTTAAATTATTGGTACGTATATTTAATTTTGAAAGTAATTGAAGGCACAGGGGAGAATTTTTTTATTAAATGAAAGGAGTTTAGTATTAATAGCATGATATTAATTAAATATGATGTGAAATACAATTACACCTTACACTTAAAAAACTGAAATTGAAAGTTACAAATTAAAGAAGCTGTTATGATGATAGCAGTTGATTTCAGCAACATGGACTGACATTCTCAGTGATCAGGATTATATTTAAATACATTGTTTAGATTAATGAATGTATGATGTTAACATTGCATGTAGGCTTTATGAGGAGAAATTGTAGAAAGCACTTTCAAAATGTGTTCATTGGTGATTTCATAGATAATCTGCTGAATAATTCCAGGGCTGTGCTTTTTATGGTATTTCTCATTGGTATTTCTAAAGTCAATTCATAGACTTTTTGACAGTTTGAGGGGTGAGGGTGAAAATAGTTTAAAGATTTGGATATATGTACAAAGTAATCATTAAAAAGACTTGATTCAAGAAGATTTTGTTTTGGTTTAGTCTGGAGTTGTAGCATGGTTTTCCTTGTTTCAGATAGTGGACTCTGTGATGGCTCTCTTTAGAGTCGACTTTAGTGGAAGAGGTGAACTTGCAGACAGGCAACAAAAACTTGCGCAGCTTCTGTCACGACTGCAAAAAATTTCAGAAGGTAATAAAAATAACAACAATTAGACCAACAGTTATGCACTTTCAAGCAATTTAAATTCATACTGGCAGTGACAGAATTACCCCAACTCTAATAATTTGAAAGATCATATAAAACATTGATTTTTTATTACTAAACATTGATTTCTGAATCAAAAGCTAAAAAGAACTTAATAATGTTTACCATTAAAATATAAACTATCAATTTTCAGAATACAATGTTGCTGTATTTATTACCAACCAAATGACGTCAGATCCAGGTGCTACAATGAGGTGAGGTACATGTAATGTTTTTGCAGTAATTATATATAATAGTAAAATATCAAAATATATAAAATAGCATCTTTCAACCTACTTTCACAAAATATAACCATGCATTTTAAAAACTTTCTCAGGGCTTTGAGCTTTTCATAATATGTAAACAAAAATGACGGCTTCTAAAAAGAGTCCTTTTGTGTCAGATACTGAAATCTTGAGCAGTGAAGAAGCATTTTACATTGAAAGAGTCTGTAACACATAACATGTACAGCCCAGTTGGCTGCAAAAGGGAAGAGTGTCAGTGAAGAAGATCCTAAAGGGATAATAACTCTTTGTATGAGATCTATATTTCACAATAAAAACATTGTGAATAACTCATAGAAATATAATATATTCTGTTTTACGACAAAAACAGCAGTTATAGCTATTATTCTGATATCTGAGCTTGTCTTCAGATCACGTGACCTCCATTGATGGCTATACTCTGTTATAATCTCCTAGGAGATTTTAACAAAAAAAACAAACTTTTTAGAAAAAACAGGGACTAACTTTGAGTGTAAAAATGGATTCATTAACCATTGGTAAGTGTGGGAAAATTGCTGTTTACTCCAGGAAAATTCATTTATTGGCCAAAATGAAGAGTTATTATCCCTTTAAAGAACTTTCATTTGGTGTCTAAAAATCTTTTTCCCCCATGCAGTTTCCAAGCAGATCCCAAGAAGCCAATAGGTGGTAATATATTGGCTCATGCCTCAACAACAAGGATAAGCCTTCGTAAGGGAAGAGCAGAACTGCGAATAGCCAAAATATATGACAGGTNTAAAATGGTTTACATAATGCAAGAATATAAAGGAGATATTTTCAAATTATATTTTAACACATACAGATTGAGTTAACAGGTTAACAGATTGAGTTAACAAATTGAGTTAACAGGTGGGAAATGTTGGCTGTTACAATTTCGCTTGTATACCTTTAAGATACCAACATGCTTTCTTTTTTCAGGAATCGGGTTTTCTCACAGCTTTAGAATATTCAGAGAAAAGAAAGGAGTGCTTTAGGATAAGTACAGGGAGTCAAGAATTAGAGTAAGTCCCTTGGTTGTGTTTGCAAACAAATCAGCAAGGCTTTAAATAAACTGTGTGGATGATTTAGAATGAAGGTACGTATTTTTATAAGACAATCTTTGCTGTTTCTGGTTTTCCAGCAAACTTCTTGGAGGAGGGGTAGAAAGCATGGCAATCACAGAAGCATTTGGAGAGTTTAGGACTGGAAAAACTCAAATTTCTCACACACTTTGTGGTAGGTCTGACCACCATCATGAGCCTTAAGCTTACAAAAAATCAAATAAGTGTGGGGTTAACTTGGCTGGACAATTATTAACTTGTTAAGTTTTAAAATGAAATTTATTACATATAAATATTTCAACTTAAGGTTTATATGCATACATTAGATACATTTATGTGTCTGTACAATGCCAGGTGTTCTCAGCTTCAGAATAAGTATGGTTTACATCTAATATGTTTTACATTCTAGTCACTGCTCAACTTCCTGGAGCAAATGGGTACACCGGAGGAAAAGTGGTCTTTGTGGATACAGAGAATACATTGTATCCTTATATTTTATCTGTTTGTTTGTTTGTTTGTTTATTTATTTATTTATATTGGCATCTAAAGTCTTTTTGTTATTTTTGTCATAAATGAATGTCAAAAGTCACTAATAAGTTTGTTAGACTGTCCATATGTGTGAATACAAATATTACTTACAGATAATATGTATATTGAAATTTTTTGCATAATTCTTTTTTCACCCGCAAGACTGGTTACTGTTTTGTTTCTTAATCCTAACCTTGGTGCAGCCGTCCAGACAGATTACGAGACATAGCAGACAGATTTAATCTAGACCAGAATGCTGTATTAGACAATGTTCTGTATGCAAGAGCCTATACAAGTGAGTCAATAAAGTCTGAAAATGAGAGGCTGTTTGGAAACAAAGTTGCAGTACATGTTTTATAGCAGAGCAAGATCATTTTAATAATTTTGTCATTGTCATACACCTTTTTTTTTTGGAGGGGGGTAGGGGTGGGGAGGAATAAAGGATCAAGCGATTTCAATAATTTTTATTTGCATTATAAAAGCTGAGAATTTGAACATGAAGAAGATGTACATTTACTAAACTTGAGTTGTAAAGAACCAAATATTAAGCTGATGGCACAATGCTGAAGAGTTCAATTACACCATCAGGTGAACACCAGTATGAACTACTAGACTTCGTAGCAGCCAAGTTCCATGAGGAACCAGGAGTTTTTAAATTATTGGTACGTGTATTTAATTTTGAAAGTAATTGAAGGCACAGGGGAGAATTTTTTTATTAAATGAAAGGAGTTTAGTATTAATAGCATGATATTAATTTAATATGATGTGAAATACAATTACACCTTACACTTAAAAAACTGAAATTGAAAGTTACAAATTAAAGAAGCTGTTATGATGATAGCAGTTGATTTCAGCAACGTGGACTGACATTCTCAGTGATCAGGATTATATTCAAATACATTGTTTAGATTAATGAATGTATGATGTTAACATTGCATGTAGGCTTTATGAGGAGAAATTGTAGAAAGCACTTTCAAAATGTGTTCATTGGTGATTTCATAGATAATTTGCTGAATAATTCCAGGGCTGTGCTTTTTATGGTATTTTTCATTGGTATTTCTAAAGGCAATTCATAGACTTTTTGACAGCTTGAGGGGTGAGGGTGAAATAGTTTAAAGATTTGGATATATGTACAAAGTAATCATTAAAAAGACTTGATTCAAGAAGATTTTGTCATGGTTTAGTCTGGAGTTGTAGCATGGTTTTCCTTGTTTCAGATAGTGGACTCTGTGATGGCTCTCTTTAGAGTCGACTTTAGTGGAAGAGGTGAACTTGCAGACAGGCAACAAAAACTTGCGCAGCTTCTGTCACGACTGCAAAAAATTTCAGAAGGTAATAAAAATAACAACAATTAGACCAACAGTTATGCACTTTCAAGCAATTTAAATTCATACTGGCAGTGACATAATTACCCCAACTCTAATAATTTGAAAGATCATATAAAACATTGATTTTTTACTACTAAACATTGATTTCTGAATCAAAAGCTGAAAAAAAACTTAATAATGTTTACCACTAAAATATAAACTATCAATTTTCAGAATACAATGTTGCTGTATTTATTACTAACCAAATGACGTCAGATCCAGGTGCAACAATGAGGTGAGGTACAAGTAATGTTTTTGCAGTAAATATATATGATAGTAATATATCAAAATATATAAAATAACATCTTTCAACCTACTTTCACAAAATATAACTGTGCATTTTTAAAACTCTTTCTCAGGGCTGTGAGCTTTTCATAGTATGTTTGAAAAAAATGATGGCTTCTAAAAAGAGTCCTTTTGTGTCAGATAATGAAATTTTGAGCAGTGAAGAAGCATTTCACATTGAAAGAGTCTGTAACACATAACACGTACAGCCCAGTTGGCTGCAAAAGGGAAGAGTGTCAGTGAAGATCTTAAAGAACTTACATTTGGTGTCTAAAATTCTTTTCCCCCCAAGCAGTTTCCAAGCAGATCCCAAGAAGCCAATAGGTGGTAATATATTGGCTCATGCCTCAACAACAAGGATAAGCCTTCGTAAGGGAAGAGCAGAACTGCGAATAGCCAAAATATATGACAGGTCAGTGTTTGTTGATAGTGTGATTATGTGATATATTTCTGTAATATTTGTCATCAAGGATTATAGAGTCGACCACATTATATTCCGTCAATTTCTGAAATGTATTACTGCACATTAATTAAAATTATTTGTAAGTACTTATTAAAATCGGAATAAGAAAAGGTTTTGCTTATAAGGATGAAATGTTTATCTATCATCTCAAGCAAATTAATGATTGGTGGCAAATGGGTTGCATTTAACTTAAAAGATTGCACTTTTTAAGCTGTATGTTTTAATTTCTCATGTGTTACATGTTGTTATTCTTTACAGTCCTGATCTTCCAGAAAATGAGGCCACATATGCAATCACTGCCGGGGGTATTGCTGATGCCAAGGAGTAAACATGTTTTTATTTTAATGTTGTATTTTCAAGTATTGAAAAGCTGGATCTTTTTCATAACATACAGTGTTTAAGAAAAGAAAAAAAATCCTCTTAAGTTTAAAGTGATGTTATTGATACTTTTTCAATTTCCACATCAATCCATAAGAAAATGTTTGCATGTTGCTGCAAATGTATTCACAAATGTAAATGTTATGATAGTATTTACACAGGATAGTTGCATTTTACTTGGTGTAAGTTTTAAGGATTTAAAAATGTAGTATTAAGTAGATCTTTTATTATTTCACATTCATTCACCAACAGGAAAAAAACACTTGCATCTCCAAAACAGACACTAATTGCTTGTAAAATTTAATAGTATAATTTCATAAAATACAATAGTACAACAAAGAAGAAACTTTAAAGCATAGTATTGCACAAACAAACATGGTTATATAAACATTAGGTTAAGATTATTTTTACATAACATTAAGTTAGAAAATATGTGAATCTATATTTACAAGTCACCTTTTCCTTAAATAATTCTATGTGTATATAGTTTATATATTATGCCACACTTATTTTTTGTTATCTTTAATGGCCATATATTACAATTTTAAATATTTAACTATTTTTACATGGCAATAAACAGAAGGTAAGAGTATTCTACTGTACAAGTAACATAATATTGAAACCATTATATGGCAGTGTCTAGTCTTTGGAGGTAGAAAGCACATTGGCAACCTAGAATATTTGGTAATGGGAAAATTAGTTTATAGATTTATAATTAGTGCTACTTCTGTTAACTTATAAGGGCTTGTATGTGATACTTAAACTGTTTTTTTAATCATTTATCTGCAATTGTTCCGTGTACTCTGAATCTGTACAAACACGTGTATTCTTTGTTGCCATGGTTATTGTGGATCCTTAATTCAACAATTCTATAGGAGCCGGGATCTGGATTCTGAAATTCAATGGCACATTCTAAACACACACATATATATATATATTAAGACGTTTAAAAATGTGATCACTAAGTGTTTGCTGTTTGATCCATTAAAGAAACATATTGCAACTTACCAGAAACTGTAATTAATTATTTTTATGAACCTGTGAAGTTACAACAATTACTTACAGCCACCAGGTATGTCTGGAGAGGAGCTCCATCTTGGTTGTATGTGTAGTTCCCCAATAGTTTGCCTTTGATGTCTTTCTCATGTTCCAGACCCTTTAATAAACAAATGCATATATTTAGTTGTTTTTCGTATATATTAGTTATGAAGAAACAAATCATATGTGTACATAGTAAAGTCTACATAATTCAATATTTCAAAATGATACAAAATCCATCAGTAAAAAAACTTGCATAAAAATGTAAAATTAAATGTTCAGAATAGTATCAAAACTTGTATAATCATGCTGAATAGTGTTTAAGTACCCACCCAGACTGAGAAGTCTTTGGGAGCACTATCTATGACACCGGTGGGGGACAGAGCCTTGGGGATGTGTTCCAATGAGAAGGCACTGGGACGTATGGTGTTAGCCAACTCGATGACTATAAAGCCCTGAGCTCCCTTAAATGCCCAACATTGGCCTGGATTCACATCAGGCTACGAAATGAAAAGAAAGAAGATATGGGTTGGTTTTAGGAAACACATTTTATACAAAAGCGACCCTTGGAATTGACAAGAATTCCCCCAACGTACATACATATATTATAATTACTCTTTAAATACAGCAAAAAAAAAAAAAAAAAAANAAAAAACTGACATCAGCTCTGCTTAAAAATACAATGAACTGCAAAGTTCTACTGGAGAAAATGGCTTCAACTGGTTCTACTGGCTTCAATTGGAATGTATTGTTATCAAGTTACCTGTATAACTGTTCTTGGAGAGTTGGATGAGTACCACAGAGGTAAACCAAACAGACTGAGCTGTGCAGTTCTCCTGTGGAAGGTTTCTGAGCATCTGGTACTAAGGACACTTCCACCTGGAAAATTTTGAAAATAGTGATATTTTTCCCCCTTTCTTTCTTTTTTTTTTTCTTTAATTGATAGATTGCACTAATATTAAATAGGTAGAAGATAAGTTTACACCATACTGTGCACTAACATTTAAACAAATAAAGAATTTTAATGCAGTTATTAAAGAATTTTACTGGCTTGACTTTTTTTAGTTTCAAATAAGAATATTGGTTTATTCAAGGAAATGTAATATACCTGCAGACTCCAGAGCAAAGTCTGGCATTCCAGTCTTGTCTGCTGTGAACACTGTCAGCTGGGTCAAAATAATACGCTTGATATCCTACAAAGATGATATCAACAAATTTGAATAAAATCAAACATTATCACTAAAATTACTGTTTTAAATCTAAACAAAACAAGTATCTCAGCTTCCCAGTAACATACAGACATGTTTTTTTTTAACATACCTCCTCTGCTAATCCTGAAGAAAACCACCCGCCAGTCCCCTCTGTCTTCACCACTTCACTGTCCTTCTCTTTGATCTGCTCCATTATCCTGCCCACAGCCAGGGTCAGTTTGTTGTCCAGTTCTTCCTTGCTCACATATCTGTCCCTCAACCAGGCTACGAAGGCTGCCCCAGTGTTTCCTGCCCCCTCATCTTCCACTGACTGTACACCGTTGTCTGACATCAGCTATTAATGTGAAATTTGATACATATTGCTGTGTTTCAAGGGCAAGGGATTACTGACCTGGACATCAGGTAAATTAATCATTTTAAACTAAGCCAATTTTTTCAAGTTCTTTTTATTTTTGTTTTGTAAAAATTTTACCATGGTTCAAATGTATGCATAAAGGTATGACATTATCTACACAAAAAAAAATAATAATAAATAAATAAATAAATAAATAAATAAATAAATAAATAAATAAAAATAAAAAAAAAAATACTTCTAAGTTAATAGCTGACAAAATCATCCAAGTACTTTACCTTGGCCATATATCCAGCCAATTCAGCATGCACAAGAGCAGCGAGGTATGTATCGTTTTTACAGCAGTTCTCCTTCATTTGCAGCATGAATAGTCTCTGGTTCTCTTGAAGACCATCTAGGTCAGTCTTAAGAACAGCCAGCTGTGCCTCTAAACCAGCCATGTCTGCTTCTAGTTTTGATCTGGCCTCTGCTGAGTCAGACCCTTGACTGTGAAAGGTGTGAAAGTATATCTAAATCTTTGATAAGTTTACTGGGTCTAAACACTTAGTATATGACACCAACAAAATTCATATTATGAAAATAAGACTTAAATAAAATTGATATGTCAAAATTAATACTTAATTTTTTAATGTTTGGTTACAATAAATTTTTTACCTTTTTAATGAGCTTTTGGTTGACTCCAACTCTAATTTCAAAGCCTGCAAAACAAGAAATACTTCTTAAGACATACACAATTGTCAAATGAAAAAAATCAATCATTTCATAAGAAAATTTGTTATGTATTACAGTAAAATGTTGCCTATATACTTTATATGTAAATGAAAAGTAATATTAACTGTTTACAAATAAATAATGATACAAATAAATGCACACATGTATACCTCTGATTTTGCTGTAATTGCTAACATTTCTTCATTGATTGCCAGGAGTTTAGCTTTCTGGTCTGCCCACAGCTTGGCCTACAATGGGATTAAGAAATTACATGGTGTTATATTTAAATTTCCATAAAATTTTGATAAAATATCACAGAAATGGCCATAATCAAACAGAGATGTAACATGTCAAATGTGATTTCAATAAATTTAACACTAAATATCAAATTTTTGCAATAATTGCTACTTCATAAAAACTTGAGAGTATCTTATCTTCTTTTTATTCAAAATTTTAAACTCACCTGCAAGTCATCTTTTTCTGCGATCTTTGCCTCATTTACTGCTGCAAAAGCCCCCAATTCCTCCTTGATCATTGCCCTCATCATAATCTCTATGTCTGTCTTATTTATCTGCTGAGTATTGTACTGGTTCACATTTAAAAGGATTTGTTGAATCTTGGATGTCAGTGTGGATTCATCTATATGCATACTTCCTGAACTGGAGTCTGAACTCGAATCACCATAGAAATAGCTGCTACTGTCTTGGTTATTGGACTAAAAAAAAAAAAGAGAAATATTACACAATATTCTTAAAAAAAAAAAAAAAAACATCACAAAGGCTTTACACTGTTATCAGTTCAAAAATTCAATAAGAACTTAAAATAAAAATATGTTTTTCCTGATAAAACATATAGATATAACAACATCGCTTGAATCATAAACCATTTCAGTTATAGTAATCACAAATGCATACACTTACAAGAGAGCTATCATAACATCAGCAGCAAAATTATCTCTCTCACCTGTCCCGAGGAGAACCCCAGCCATCCCCACAGACCACCACCTGTCTGACTGGCCACACTGTCTTCAGTAGAGATAGAACTTTCCTCAGATGTAGCCACTTCTACAGCAGAATCTTCAAACAAGGCTACAGGTGTAAAGATGCCACCACCATTTTGATATAATGCTAATAGACCTGGAACAATAGGGAAAATTCGGTATCAAATTAGATCTAACTAGGTAACACTAACCAACTATCTTAACAAGGTATCTCTGATTAGTTATATGTAAATCATTTATTTTCTTCATGTGGAAACATCTATTTTTATCTAAAACTATAATGCACTTAAGGTCACAGTTTAAGTTACTTAATATTCATACTGCCCAAGACACTAACCTGCGATAATAAGTGGGACAAGGAAAAGCAACAGCAGTATGCATGAGAGGCTCCTACGCCTTTTTGTCTCTCTTGATCTGTAAATATGCATAACAATTATGCTGAGGGTTCAAACCAGCAAAAAGCAAAAAAAAAAAAAAAAAAAAAAAACACAAAGCTCTGAATATGAAGTTCAAGCAAGCACATCATTTTGATCATTAACTCTTCTGAGAATACCCAAATCAAACTGGTTGGTAGGTACAGTACTGAAGTCACAACCACTAAATTCATCAAATCATGTTTTTCTTATATCCTTACCTTGATGCCGTCCACATGTCTAGCAGCAAAACACTGGTAACGATTTTATACAGAGATCCTGCTGCAGCATAGAAGACATTGCTGCTCCCCTCACCTAGAAAAAAAAATTATAAAAAATTCATTAAGAAGAACTAAAAATCTTTCACTTAAGACTTCACATGTAATATCCAAAGGAACTTTTTATAGATATAATTAATAATGTCATATGATACGAGGTTATAATGCTACATTTGATGAAATACTCCCATATCATGGGAGCTGCCATCTAAGTGAATCTACTTCTATTCAACACAGATGCATCAATTAAGAAAAAAACTACTTATGGGTTTCCTTCTTCAGGCTGATTCTTAATTGTATTCATCACTTGTGCAATTTACAATATCATCAAAGCCTAACCATGTGTAATGGATTTCAAATATTATATCCTTGGAGGTATGCACATTCTACAGGCAAATATATTTCAATACAAATGAATGATTTATCTAAGCTAAATAACTTGCCTGCCACTGCCCCGGCTGACATTACTGTAGCTCCAGCGGACTTCATGGCTGAAGCTCCAGCTTTGCGCACACTCCTGGCTGAGGACGCCATTTTGGATGAACTTGATGCTGCAGCAGATGACACAGATGATTTTGCTGTTTCTGCTGATGAAGTCAACACTGCCGCCCCACTCGCCCCCATCCATGAGATAGTAGACACAACTGTTGTAAATATTGTCACAATCCATGTTACTACTCTATAGAGTGAGGATGTAACTGTAGAGAGTCCAGACACAAGGGTCTCCTTTCCTATAGACAGTCCATTTTGAATGGAGGAGCTTCCCTCGGAGAACCCAGTCCCTATAGCTGACCCACCTGATATCAACCCAGATGTAACATAGGAACACCCTGATGATACACCACCTTTCACTGCAGAGGCTCCAGCCACTGTAGTTGTGACTATAGTTGTGATTATAGTTGTTATTATTGTTATCACTGTTGTAGAAAACCTCTTTATTGTGGACTGGTTCTGCTGTGGATAATAATAGTTGCGATGATGCTGAAGGGAATCTAATGAGGATGCTGAGGAAGATGAAAGTTTGGACGTAATTGCTGATGCAACGGACCTGGCACCACTGGCTAGTGAACGTGCCCCGCTGGCTATTGTTGTCGTTGTGGTTATGGATGTTGTTGATGTATAATTGCTGTTCTTGGAATGTGATGATGTGGCATAACTGGATTCTGTGTCTGCAAAACCAAAATAACAATATAATTCCTTACATATCAGAAAATTTACCAGTATTAATGTAAATGTAATGTAATTTTACTAGGTGTTGCTTGAAATTCATTAAATAATTCAGTTTTAGGAATCTAACATTTCATATTTGATTTTTTCTAGATCTAGCTTTTGGTAATCTTTCTTTTTTTCCATATTTAAATAAGCCACACCAAAGTCATGCATATCTACCTGATATTTCTTCTGAATCTGTGTTGTTGTCAAGGCCTAGAAAAAAGAGATCAATATACTTTGATTCTTTACATAAAGGCAAGAGCAAATATGTTTAAGTTGATCTGCAACAGATCTAGTGTTGAAATAATACAATATCCATTGTATCCAAACCAAATCTATGAATCTTGGATAACACTTCTTTCAGCCAAATAACCACAAGCAGATAAATTCAAAAGATTAAAATCTAAAATCTGGTCATGGTTCACAGAAATTACATAATTGGCTAAAATAAAATATAATATTTACATTTTCTTTATTCATAATCAAAAATGTTTAGCACTTGGTTAAAATTTTCTTAGTAGGCTCAGTGTGATCAACACAGCAACAGCAAGTAGAAGCAAGGAGTAAACTGCCACAATGTCTTTATCAAGACATTACGCAATACATAATATCATATTATGCCTTAAGGTTTACCTTCTTACCCACAGCAAGAGCATAATGTACGGCTCACATATCTACTGTTGAGAGACAGAAAGAGTTTTTGCATACCAAGTATTTACTGTTGTTGGGATTAAAAGGAAGTATTACCGCAGTACAAATAACAAGGTATTCTGCAGCAGAATCTGTTGATTCACTTTAGTGTACAAACAAGATTGAATGCTTTAGATAGTATAGGTAAAGGTAGCCAAGTGCAAGAAAACATGACAATACCGTATCTTTATAAATAAACTTATGATTATATCATATGGTCTTTGACAAATATTCATAGCTGCTTTCCTGAACTGTCCTTAGAATTTCACAACTTATACAAATTTCAAATATGTCCAGCCAAATAATGAGAAAAAGGGTAACAATAAATTGTGTATGCCATAGATACCGTAAGCATGTTCAAGCATAGAGTCAGCAGCAGCAGCAGCAGATTTCCTGGATCTAGTGGAAGACCTTGTGATTCTGGTATCCTCCTCAATGGCCCTGCTGCCTCCAGATGAGATATAACTTTCTTCATACTGCGATCTACGAGTCACCAATGTCCTGGTTTGCCGTCTAGGCTGGGACCTCACATTTATGCTGTCCTCTGTCACCAAAGGGGTCAGAGATCTACCACGAGACCTTCTTGAAGCTCCCCTACTTCGTTCTGGAACAAAGAAAATATCCAATCCATCCGGGTCTATAAACCTTTAAAGCCTGATATTCATTTTAGACAATATGGCAATTACCCCAATCAATTTTGTGAAATGATATATGTTTATGTAGCTTTCATTTTTCTTCTTATTATGGGGATACCACGCTTTATCCACAAAGACATGTTGAGAAGTATCTGTGATAAGACAAATACAAGTAAATAACACAGAAACAGGAAATCTAATCATGTTCTTAAAAATAGAATAGAAAATAAAAAGGCAAGAGACTCTTAACTACTTATGAAAGTTGCACTGACTACTAATAAACATAATATATGTAAATGTTACACCAGAACATCTTCCGTCATACCTCTGCTATAATATGCAATGTTATGGGAATGTAATGACTCATAAATATAAAATATGTGCTTAGAAGTAGGCTGAGCAATTTTAAATGTTAACGGTTTTGGGGCCTGTAACAGAATCTTTTTTCAAGGTGTTTTATCTTTTATTCAATCAGCCACAACATCACATCTTTGCAGAATCTAACTAATTTGTGTTCACAACAGACATGATAGAAATTAAATTCACTGAAGAACTTTCAATCAATTACGTACTACTCAGTATCTAAGAAATGGTCATCACTGTTAACTTTTCTTTAAATAAAATCATAAAATTACATTCAGATTATAGCCCTTTCCCAGCTAGTACACGGGCATGCCCATCCTGCTGATCTTATCCACATGTATGCTTTCTCTGCTTCAAATAATAGCCGTTTACAACAAAAGCAAATATGTATTAGGCTTTTAATAATGATTTAGAACCAGTTAAGTACTATGAAGTCAGTCATAGTCAACAAACTCCACCTCTCAAATATGCACTGTGGGAGTACAATTGCAGTGAAGGTCAGGAGGTGATCCACCCGCTCTATATAAATACGCCTGGCAAATTTCCCTGTTTGAAATTACTTTTCTTCTTGTAATAGCTAATGCCCTTATTGGAACCAGAACAAACTAAATCAATTACGCTCTAGATTTTATTTACAGGTCATGCTGCAGGAATTTTAAACTTGTGAGTAAACTGCTTAAATGGCCATCTTAAACATATTAGCCAAAAACTTCAACACTCATTTATTTTCAGATGTACAGATGATACGAGTATAAACAATAAATAGCATGTTAACCTAAATCTGGAATTAGTTCACTGAAAAAATAACGATACCAGTATGAATCTTGGCAAGAATCCTGACACAAAAACACAGAAAAAGTACCATAACAAAGAACTGTGTCATATGTATATATGTAACTGGTATACATGTATATTACACCAAGCTCTATTTTACCTAGTGTGCAGACTAGACTGGCCATCATCACAGACTAGCTACGGTCCGATAACCATCTCGAATGACATACAGCATATAATATATAGTGAATACTGACCATATGCACTTCCATCCCTTAGTACAAGATGATTAGGAGAATCTTTGAAATCCACTGCAACTCTGCTAGAAACTGCCAAATTCATTGTATTGATATATCCTGTTCAGAAATAATAAATCAAACTGAATGTGTAATTAGCATGTCAAATCTTTTGGGGCTCCCTCCACTTGGAATTGTTTGCTAACATGAAGACCATCCACCTCTGCTATGCCATAAAGACTATAAATTCTGTCGAGCAGGCTTGCCTTTTTCACCTACATTAACAAGGTCACCACTAGGGGTCTCTGCACATTCACGCAAAATGTGAAATATAAGATCTAAAATCTTCAAGACTAGTTTTCAATGTGATTCAGGTACTTGTAAGCTTGTTTTTGTACATACTATATTCAAACTTGAGGCTTAGAGAATTTGATAGGGATGGAATCAGACCGCTCCCTATTCAAAAGTCAAACCGGTTTTTTGGCAAGTTTTCATGCCACTGGATCGCAATGCTTCTCTAATTTCAACTGTTGTGCCACTGAGTAACAATACTATAAGTATTATTTACCAAGTCAACTTTGCAAACAGTAGTACATTTTAAAAATCGGGTAATGTCAAATCAGTACAGCATTCCACTATAATGTAAATAATTAAATGATGCAGCAAAAAAAGAATAAAATAAAAATAATGGGTTTGAATATCATTTATAATAGTTTTGTCTTGTTGATTTAAAAACACCAATGTGAAAAGTAGTATCAAATATGTACAGAATATTTAAAGCTTTACAGCTAGTTAAGCTTAACTCAATTCAGCCAACTTCTATGCCTAAAATCTCTTGAAACTGGATTAAACATGTATTTAATTTTTCAAATTTAATATTTATATTCAATATTCTCAGATTTAAATAAATTTCATTCAAAATAAATAAATAAATAAGTATTTATATGATTAACTTCAACCTTCGGGTTGCAATATTTCAATAGAGATTATTATTATTATTATATAAAAAAATATATTGATTTGATATTTGGCTAAGAAGAAAATATATACATGTACCACAGTGAACCTTTTATCGCAACTGTGATGTAACTTAACTGCAGTGTGATGGAAATACTAATATGTACAGTGTATGTCAATCTCTGTGTTGAGTCTAATCAACAGCTGCAAGAAAAATACTTTCTAGTAAAAAGATTCTTTATAGAACTGTAATAATGTTAAACATGCTCTTTCTGTGCCCATTTACGATGATTTGTGAGGTAGTTTAGGCATTAAGTTTGTGTATTGTCTTTTTGTCTAGATATATTTATCTAATTGTTTCAAATGATTGTACCTTTGTTATCTCTCCCATACACATCTGCTGAATGCAATCTTGTACATTTGATGAAAAAAACACAGCTGCAAGCAACTCAGTAATGCATCACAGGTGGGCATCCATTCTGAATCTGCATTGTTACATATACTGGGATTCAGCAGAGGATGTCACGGCATTCAATCTGACAAATATCTCTGTACTATCATTCATGTTTATACACAGCCACATGCCATTTCCATCAAGAAACACCTAGTATGAAAACCTAATGTTTTATTGTACATGTGTCCCTAAACTGTATGTTAAATACATGCAAACAAATGAAGACACTCACCTGTGTGCAACTAGCAGACTTACTTTTCTTTTAAATGTACATATGCATAAGAATTCAGACAAGCAATAAATCTCTTTAAACATGGGCCATTTATTTTAGAGGAATTAAAATTCCTATGGTTGCTAGCAAAATGAGACTAAATGCTGTGAAACATAAGCATTATATTTTTCACTAGTATTTTTATTTCTACAATTTTTCTAATATTTGATGTTCTGCAGTTTGATCACAAATTACCATTGAAGAAATATTTGTATTATGCTTTTGAAGTTTCATTTCATATAATTTTCTATGCCATCTGTTTAGAAAGAAAAGTCCATCAAAATAAATAATGCACTTGGTACCTTCAAGAAATAAGACCTGCTGACTGAAATAATGTTAAGAAATTCTCAATGAAATGTTGGACTGTATATTCTATCACATCTAAACCTGTTGAGTTGTCATGTTATTTTTATGCAATGATATACACAGGAATAAATGAGTGACAGAATGTATCAACTTCACAAACTAGCATAGTCAACTGACAGTAATTCAGTTGAAAACATTGAAATTTCCATTTTACTACCTACAAGCAAGCCCAGAGATTAGTCTCTATAGTTTAATGATATGACCTTTCAAAGAAGGCACTCAAGTCATCTGTCTAAATATTTATACAAAATTACATCTAACATCAAACTTATTGTTCTAAAAGGATGTTTTGGGGTCAAACTCCAGTTCTTTTCACATCACAATTTTCTGTCTAAAATAGTCCTGTCTGAAAAGATTATTTGGCTTATAAAATTCTTATTACCTGACTCTCTGTCATCATCCAACTCTGTCAAACGCTCAGTCAAATTAGCTACAGCTGTGTTGCGTTTTCCTTTCTGCAGTACTCCTCTGCGAGACATGTTTGGACTGATGTAGCCTTTGTTTAAATGCTTTACTGTATAAGTCCCTCTGCAAGAGAATTCTCTTGGTAAATTTTAAAGAACTTTTCTAAAACAAAGTTATGCAGGAAAAATAAACTGACCATTTGGTAGAATTATTTTCAACTGTATACAATTACATGTACATAAAATGTGCTTGTTCAAATATGAAAACAAGAAAACTTAACTTACGTTCTTGAATAAGTGTAATCTGTCTTTGGTCTCCTGCAAAAAGAAAAAAAAAGACTCTAAAGAAAAAGATCATTAAATCTGAAAATCATCAAGCCATTTAGAAAAACTAGAATTTTACCACTTAGAAGTCCACAAAATGGATTAATATTCCATAGGAAGACACTCTCCCAACTAAAAACATAATACTTATATATAAAAAAATAAAAAAAACTTCTGTATTAATCTTTGGGCCCACTACTTTGGGTGGGGTCCACGAATAATCTCACTTGCCTTTCAAAGTCGTCTTGCTGATATGTAAACTTGGTTGGGGTGCTAACAACTTTACCATCAACTTCTACAACTGCAACTCTGTTGAAGAAAAAAAGAACTATTTCATTCTACTTTTAATGCAAAATAATAAAACTCTACACATAAGAAGGAAAGTAAAATGTGAAGCTCAGCTTTAAAGAAGAATGTTTATTTTTTCACCAACAGGAATATGTTGGTATCACAAAAGGAGTCAGGCATAACACAACATAAAGGCTATTCAAATTCAGCTTTCCTCTGACACAGCAGGAATAACAACTATTAGTCAATGTTTCAGCTATAATATGCACTGCTATATTGAATGCAGATATTGTGTGTGAATGGTTTTTCGATGCAAACCATTGCTTATGGTTATAATGACCATTCACTGCATCAATAGTACCAAACAAGGCTAGTCAATTAATCAAATATTTACAATATTTAAATATCACATCTATTGCAGTTATGAGAACGAACCACATCTCTTACAGCTAGGGAAACTGATCAAAACATATGAGTAAAATGTCTATTTCATACATATATGTAACTGAACTTCATTGAAGAACTTCTATTGATACATATTTTTCTTTCAATAAGTTCACTCAACTGCTTCATTGTGTATTAAATCAAACAGCACTGGAAAACATTCCTTTGAGGAATCTACCACATTTAGAAGACCCTGGGCTGTTGCCCGACCTCTTTTATTGTACTATTTTAGCAGGAATATTGACCATGCAAATAACACAGTCACTACATGCTAAACTTTTGCCTTTTACCAGTCCCTGTAAGCTAACAAGGAGAATTTAATACACCATTTTCTATAAAACCCTACAATGGGTTAACATTTTCTACATGTACACATTAATTTGACCCTTCATAACATCTTTTACTTTCATTAATACTCAGTTCCTATCATGTAACAAAGAGAAAGAAAATATTCAGTTTCAACTCATCCTTACTCTCTTGATTCTAATCAGTGAATTTCGTTGGCAACAAGTTGAAAAGGGGGAAAAGAGTGGAAAGAAATTTGTAAAATATTCCTTTCATTAATTTATTTATCATACCTACCTCTTGGGCATTTAATCTTAATTCACATAGTAATCTTTTATCTCTAAATAAATTTAATTTACCCACTATGATGATAATTAATCAGCATTCATTCCATAATTTAACACGTTTTAGCTGACCTAGCTACAGTCATTATGATAATCATCTTTAATTCCCATTAACCACCTATTTGGAGATGTCATGAGATGTCTGAACATTTAAATAATGATGAGATGGTCTTCCAACCCCAAACCAATACCCAGAATTGCATACTGCACTATAAGACTGTCATATTCAGCTTGCAGATTCTGACTACAGTAAACTTGTAGCATACATAAATACATCTGCTCCATCCCCACTTCACAGAGGGCCCTTTCAATAGGAGGTTATTATTATCATTATTATTATATGCATGGAGAACTCCACAGGATAAGTGAGAGTTGGGGCCTATATAAGCATAAATGCAAACAATGAATGAATCATGAAATAAAAGGTTTTAAGCGCCAATTTCTACGACCTTTGACAGAATGCTAAAAGCGTCTTTATCAACACTATGAGATGGGACAAACACCTACTTGTTAATGGTCTTTAATTGCACCTTTCTGTGCCTGTCATCAGTTAAGGGATTGTGATCTGTCCCTCCACAGATGAAACAAGGGGCCATGCTCTTCTTTGGTAACTTCATCTTGAGGATCTAAGCTCAAGCTTGATGGTTTCCACTCACACTCTCACTCCATTACTATTATAAGTGACCTAGTTTGGGATCAATATCACCAATGGCTTCCTGCAGGCATCTTATTGGTCAATCTAACTATGGTTAGCCTAATACATATGCATTAAGGCTGGAGAGTTAGGCATTAACTTCAAATACTGAGCTATGACATTTTTTCTCTTTAATATACCTGCACAAATGAAACAAAATGAAAATCAGGGGTACCTACAGACTTTTTAAAAGTGTATGAACCAGAATGCTTTTATATGCTTTCTTAACCAAAGAGGAATAATTCAAAATCAAACAGATTAATCCACTAACTGTCTTTTCCTGAAAAAAAAAAAAAAAGTTACGTACCAATCATTCATCATTATCAAAACAAGGCAGCAAAGCTGTCAAATGTACAGACAAAAAGCAGGAAATAACTATGCACAAAATAGGCTACTGCCAATTCTGATGCAAAAGTACATAATGTTAAACTGCAAATTCAACATTAAATTTTAACAAGACAGCACTGTTCTGAAATGGGTTTATTTCCATTTTTAACACTTTTTAAACATAAAACAAAATAAACAGTTTGCTGCCATTTTTATATGATCAACTAAGAAAATTGAAGAGATTGGAAAAATATCAATAGAACAGTGTTAAATGTCCAATTTCCTCCATTCTGAGATTCTGAACATAGTGGATGATTGAATCTGACAAACTGCAATGATATGAGTTTATTTCCATTTTTGACACTTTATTACACAATACACTATAAAAAGTTTACCATCATTTTTACATAATCAACTAACAATGTTGTAAAGATGCAGGAAATGTCAAACAAACATTTTTACGTATCTTATTAGTTTAATAATGAGACTGTTAACATGCCTAAGAATTGAATCTGAGGAAATGTGAAAAAACAGCACACCTTCTAAAATAATGGCACGATTATGCCGATTTACGAACTCAACCTGCATTTTAGTAAAATTGACCCCTCCTGTGACTTTCATGACAATTGGCCCATCTGTTTTTCTTCTATTGTGTTTACAGTGTTGCATATATGCTGAAAAATGAAAAAACAGCATAACTAGTAAAATAGTGGCCCGATCATGCCGATTTTCGAATTTGATCTGCGTTTTAGTAAGATCGATTACTCCTGTGAGTTTCATGACAACAGGCCTATCAGTTTTCCTTGAAATGTGTTTACAGTGTTGCATATATGCTGAAAAGTGAAAAAACAGCACAACTTCTACAATAATGGCTCGATCGTGCTGATTTTCGAACTTGACCTGCATTTTATGAATATTCATCAGCTCTGTAAATATACAGCCAAAAAGTAAAATTGACTTCCACTTATCGTGTTTACAATGAAAGTGCACGGCACCAGTGACAGTGACGGCGACGTGATTGAATGGATGATTGAATCTGACAAACTGCAATGATATGAGTTTATTTCCATTTTTGACACTTTATTACACAATACACTATAAAAAGTTTACCATCATTTTTACATAATCAACTAACAATGTTGTAAAGATGCAGGAAATGTCAAACAAACACTTTAATGTATCTTATTAGTAAAATAATGACTGTTAACATGCCTAAGAATTGAATCTGAGGAAATGTGAAAAAAGAGCATAACTTCTAAAATAATGGCCCGATTATGCTGATTTTCGAACTCGACCTGCGTTTTAGTAAGATTGACCACTCCTGTGAGTTTAATGACAATTGGCCTATCGGTTTTTATGTACAGACACAGATGTGTCTGTACATATTGCCATCACCTGCGTCTGTCGTCGCCGATGCCGATGCCGATGCCGATGCCGATGGCGATGCCGATGCCGATGCCGTCGCCGTGCACTTTCCTTGTAAACACGATAAGTGGAAGGCAGTTTTACTTTTTGGCTNATCTGTGTCTGTACATAAAAAAAAATGGTAGGATCAAAATTCAGTTCATCATAAAAAGTAGGTCAAAGGTCAATTTTAAGGTCATAGTAAACTGCCAGTATATGACTTCCTATTCAAGTTCAATAGTAACTATGGACCTATCTTTGCCAGTTTTGGAGATAAAAGGAAACCAAATTTTATAAAGTTCAGTTCATGATGAAAAGTAGGTCAAAGGTCAATTTTCAGGTCACAGTAAATTGCCTCTAATGACTTTCTATTCAAATTCAATAGTAATTATGGGCGTATCTTTGCCAGTTTTGAAAGTATAAGCATGAAAAAAGTTGCAAAGTTCAGTTTAAGGTGTAAAGTAGGTCAAAGGACCATTTCAAGGTCACACTTAGATTGCACCATTTCAAGGACCATTTCAAGGTCACACTTAGATTGCAAGTATATGACTTCCTATTCAAGTTAAATAGTAACTATGGACCTATCTCTGCCATAGTAACTATGGACCTATCTCTGCCAGGTTTGGAATTAAAAGGGAAATAAATAAGCAAAGTTCAGTTCATGAAAAAAATAGGTCAAAGGTCAATTTCAAGGTCACACTCATATTGCCAGTATATAACTTCCTATTCAACTTTAATAGTAACTACTGACCTATCTCTGCCAGTTTTGGAGATGAAAGGGAACAAAAATTTGCAAAGTTCAGTTCATGGTAAAAAGAAAAAATTTATTAAAATAAAGAAAAGGTCATTTTGGTTGAAATTCTTGAAATGGGAAGTTCCAGATATTCAAATTTCATGAAATAATGTAATTTTTGACCAGAAGTTGTCTGCCTCACCAAGCCTTATGTTTTATTTTCCTGGTGTTCAAAATTTATCATCCATTACCATACTGCACGTTTTGCTTTCACCATCACAATGTACTTATTAATACAGCATAACCCAAAAACCGTATGAAATATAAAAAAACGGAGACCACCTCCAGTGTTGGGCATTACATGCTCTACAAAATGCAAAAAAGAGTCTCTAGCATTAACGGTTCCCGAATTAGAGACAGTTTTCAGTTTCGGTATCTTATGGCCGCTACTCCCGTGAAAATGCACTGACTGACCCCAAATTCACGGAGATGAAAGATGACCCAAAGGGTAACACTTTCCAATAATATTATTGGTTAAGTCTGTGTAGTTTCTGAATATCAGCGCAAATGATTTTTTTTTCGTTAAAAATTTCGTTTTTTTTTTTATTTTTGGCCCGTTTGACCTTGAAGCAAAGGTCAAAGATCAAATCCACGGGAATATTTGAAATCTCCACATATGACTTTCAGTCAGCCGTCTGTAGAAAATTTTCCCATAATTTCAACATAGCGCTGATCTTGTGAGCATTACATTGAATTTTCAAAAATTTTGACAAGGGTGCATTTCAACGAGCGTCACGCCCAGGTCAATGCACCGACTGAGACAAAAAAAACCTGGGGGTTCAAGTTGAGGTTATATGTGACCTAAATCCAAGAGATGGGGACAGGGGTCCTTGTGGTCTAGGAGGAGAAGCGGTAACGGTATCCGGCGCCAGTACGCGGAGCCGGCGGAACGGGCAGAGCCGGACAAGACGGGTCAGGAATAAAACCATGAGTACCGCCAGCGTACACGCTGGTGGTACTAATTAGTTCAATAATGAAACTGTTAACATGCCTATAAATAAGGGGTACCAGAGGAGATCAGCATTGGTTAGAATTGTGCCAGAAGTGACGTGTAGTGGTGTAAGACGTAAAGCTGAATGGTCATTTTTAGTTGGAGTTGAGTGGGAATGAAGACGTGGGCTTGGAGAAAAAAGCAGTTATTCTAACAACACGGTTAAATAACATTTTATCTTTATGCATTTGGGTCAGAGAATACTTGTAGAAACAATAGGCACATTATATATATATATATACGGTCCCCACTTTTTGGTGTGTAACTCACAAAAAAAAAAAAAAAATTCATGCTATTGCTGTTTAACCAGCGATTCAGGATCAGAGTGTGCTTTTCCAACTCTGTAAAGTTAAGAGTACTCTTCCTTGATAACTTTTACATTTGTTTATGTGACATTTTTCAAACTTTATTAATATAAAGCAAAATATGAAGCATTTTCTAAGCAGAAAGTATGCTCACAAGATCAGCGCTATGTTGAAATTGTGATGCCCATGTTCCATTGTTGTTTGCCAGTAAAGTGGACATACAGATATATATCAGGGGCGGATTTAGGCCGTCTTCTGGGTCTTCCGGAAGACGGTCAGATTTTCAAGTTTACACTGACGGGTATCTCATTTTTGCTGTCGGAAGACAGTCAAAAAATGGAGGATGGATCAGCAAAGATAATTTGGAAGACTGTCAGAAAATATCTCTGGATCCGCCCCTGTATATTGTAGTGTGAATTTTAATACATCAATTTATAAAAAAATTTACCCCTTGCCGTTCAATTCCTCCTACTTTGAATCTGCATCTCAGAGTAAATTTATAACTGAGCTGAAATAAAAAGTAAGAAATACATTTGGTTACTCATATATTGTCACATATGCCATTTTGAAGATTCATTTTACTTCCACACAACACAAATAATGCATACAATTAAGTGACAAGACAAAGAAGACTTGAAACTTGTCAATTAGGCACAAGTTTTATTTGATATATTCCCTTATGATAATTTGCATTAAATGTAATATCATTTACTTGTAATATAAGACAGGGTTATCAGTTTACCTATCACATAAATAATAAAAATAATCAATTAAAAAATCTAACAACCTTTTTTTAAAATATTTAAAGGTACTCTACAGGATTTACCCACTAAGTTTTTTTCCTTAGCAATAAAACAATTTTCTCCTACTCACAAATAATTGCTCAACTTTGATTTGATGTTTTATTCCCTATTTCACATAATATTTAAGTTCTAAACAACTGGTATGCTTTCAGCTATACTGTGAAGAAATTAAATAGACTAGTTTAAATTTCATCAGTATATCTTCAAGTTTATCTGTGACTTACGGCAGTCATGTTTTCTGCATCTATGGCATGTTTAAGAACTAAAGCTCTTCTACTGATGTTTAGGCTGACAAATTCATCAGCAGGCTCTAGGTCTTCAATAACAATATCAGTGACTCCAGAAGTTGAAGTTGTGAAATTCAGCAGCACAGTGCCTGCTGGAGTGGCCTCGCTTACTGAGACCACTGGTAGATCCCCACACTCAGTTACTTGGATCTGGGCACCTGCAAATTCATTCCAAAATATTCATTTTATAAGGATTTATGATTATAAGTCAAAAGGCAACTAAGTTGCATATGTTAAACTGTCAGATAAAATATTTAGAAATAAATTCTAAACATTTTGTCATAGAAAGTAAATGAGTTACAATAATAATTTACCATAGATGAATATCTAACCATAAATATACATTCTGACATCTTTAAAAAATTACAATAAAGAGTCTTCAGTACATTTCTCTTTTTAGTTCCTAAAAAAAGAATTACCTGAGTGTCTGAACAGTCCTATAATGATCAACAGCAGGACCAAAATACCCTTCATCTTGATTATTCTTGTTCTTCAAAATACTGTCAGTGCTGGAAAGTCATCTTTCCCATTACACAAGTATGTCCATACCATCACTTAAGTAGGGTATTATGTTTCAGCTTCTGTCTGAAGAGAGATAAAATGTTACACTGCCTATATATATATATATATATATATATATATATATATATATATATATATATATATATATATATATATATATATATATATTTTGCAGAGTCTAGTGAAAACCATTTACTTTCTGATCAGCAAGACCATAATTCATATTCTGAACTGTGCAGGAATGAATAGCTTATGCCCACTAGTTATTTTCAGTACACTACTTGAGCTCAGTGTGAAAAATCTTAACATTAATTCTTATAGTCACAAGCTCACTATTATGAAAGAAAGATTGTCAGAAACATTAATATCCAAACTGTTGGTTACATAAATTTATTAAAATTACAGCTTTTTAAAATTCATATTTATAAATGTAACTTTGAATCAATATCCTCAAGCCTTTCAATAAGTCTACTTATAAATTTCACCATGAACTGAAATTCTTCAAGAAATGCCCCCCCCCCCCCACACACACACACACACACACAAACACACACAGGTTCCCCACCATGTGTTTTCTCTTCATACAGGCAGACTCAGGGAAGCAGACCGCTGCTTCACACATTATCAGTAATATTCACCTGACACACACATATCACAACTGTTATTATTATAAAAATTAATGGGTCATATACATTTAATGGGTCAGATATATCATTTAACTTCAAAGGAGATGGTCAGTCAAGGGCCTCTCTGTAACCTAGCCAGATGTCTCCGACCACCCTCATAAATTATAATTTAATCATAAGTCATCTCCTACCTGTAATTAAGTTCATTGTTTATTGTCCTTTGTTCAGATAGGCTATATAACTTGCATGTATTCTCTGAGAGAAGGAGACTGGACGTGGCCACACCAGACAGCTGAACAAGCTGACTGGAGGTCCCAGCTCTCAACCAGGAATAAACCGGACTTTGTGGAAATATATTCTAAGTCTTGCTTATTTATTCTTGGACCATGTCCCGGTGGATCTGATCCCCAAACCCGCCGTGATAACTGTTGGAGAACCTTAGGCATTTCAACTTCCCCAGTATCTCACAACGAAGATGGAAAGACTTGGGAGACAAAATATCTTACCAGCAGATATTTTTAATATTCTACTGGAAGTTGACCAAGTACCATCTATGTACAATGTGAGTAAGGTGGATGAAGAACTGTCTATTACTTTAAAGTAGAAATACCATTCCACAGATACCAAAATGAGGACCAGCGAGGTGAACACCCTATCAACAATGAAAGTAGAGAAGAAACATTTTGGAGAACAAAATTTTGAAAACCACTGCCACTGGGAGAAACAATTTGGAAAGAACTATTGTGAACTGAACTGCCTGCCAAAAGAAAAACTGAACAGACTTAGTGATGTCATAATACAACAAGGCATCTTTCTCAGGAATCCGACTTCAAGATATAAGAAAGAGAAAACAGTTGATGATATCATAGAACTCTGTGTAACGGCTGCTAAGGAATCAAGGGACATTCCTAGAAGATACACTAAAACTTGCGATGAACATGAACTGCTGGAAAGAAAAACCCATAAATTAAACAAAGGAAAAAGTCTTGGACAAAGAGTATATAATAGAAATTCTGGATTTTAAGGGATGGACAGAAGGCATTTCTATGAAAAGTAAAAAACAAAAAGAAAAATTTTATTGATGAAACTGGTAAGTTCTTGTCTTTACCTGGTGTGGTCTCTCTTTTCTTAAATCTTTTCTTTAGTACCAGTATTCTTCCTAGCCGGTTCTAGTTGAGAAACTGGTCAAGACTTTATTTCTCCTTTTCTCTACCTTCAGAGCCACACAGGTGAGAGCAGGGACATACTTAGCTAATCATTGTAATAACTTCTTACTCGTATTTGTATTTTTAATCATATTGTTTGTTTATGCTCAACTTTCGCACTAAAATTTTGGTATGTTTTGTATCCGTGTAACTTTAACTTGTTTTAGATGGATTAGTCCAAGAACTTATGTAATAATGTTATGAAAATGTAAACTTACACTGTTCCATGAATATGACTGCTGTTATCTGCAACGTGGTTTAGAGTGACATATTTTTTTGAAAGGATAAGTAGATATGTTGGTGCTGAAGTAGTGTTTGTTGACAGGCGAATGTAAGGGCACATGTAGTATACCGATAGAAGGGGTAAGGCAGAAAGAGTTTTAAGTCTGCAAGGCTACAATGTTGCTGCCTGCAACTGATCCTATAGGGAGACAGACACATTTTAATTTCATGTTGTAAGAGGAATATGTAATGCAGCACATGTAGTGAGTAAAGTGTAACATTTGCATATGTAATTTTTGTTGCATTAAGTTCGGACTAAGTTCTACAAACTATGTTTGAGTACATGATACTGAATTAGATATATGATTTAAATATTGCTTGATTTTAAAATTTGAGGCACAAATTTTGTTAACCAAGGGAGATCTATCACAACTGTTATTATTATAAAAATTAATGGGTCATATACATTTAATGGGTCAGATATATCATTTAACTTCAAAGGAGATGGTCAGTCAAGGGCCTCTCTGTAACCTAGCCAGATGTCTCCGACCACCCTCATAAATTATAATTTAATCATAAGTCATCTCCTACCTGTAATTAAGTTCATTGTTTATTGTCCTTTGTTCAGATAGGCTATATAACTTGCATGTATTCTCTGAGAGAAGGAGACTGGACGTGGCCACACCAGACAGCTGAACAAGCTGACTGGAGGTCCCAGCTCTCAACCAGGAATAAACCGGACTTTGTGGAAATATATTCTAAGTCTTGCTTATTTATTCTTGGACCATGTCCCGGTGGATCTGATCCCCAAACCCGCCGTGATACACATACAAAACTTAGCTAGTTAACAGCCCTCTCTCTGCTGTAACACAGATTATCTCCAAAAATTGCTGTTATTTACAAATCGGCTCAGTGCACTTAAACTGCTGGATGATATAATCTCACCAGTGCACTGCTTTCCAAATTGGCACTTAAAATTTATTCCAGGTTTATTTATTGCAACCGCCACTTTCACTTCACTCAATTTGAATTTCAAGGCTAAAATCCACAGTGCTATGATAAGTTATGATAAGGTAGTTTAATAGTCAATCATTTCTTTGTGTACTTTTCTTATTCCTACAATTAAGTTATCAATTAATTCTGTTTTACGTCTTTTTGGTGATCTTGTTCACCTCATATCATGTAAGTAATTTAAAGTGTTCTTATTATACCCTCATTTAATGGTGTTAATTCCCTGGATGTAAATGAAAGTCTTAAAATTCCGTTTTAATAAACTTTTTATACAAGTTTTGCCTTACAGATTTTATATAAAGAGGCAAAGAAGGACAGATCATTTAAATGCATCTCTTAGGTGTTTTGGTGTCTATTTTTACATAAACACAGTAACAATGTGTGATAATCTTTGATCAGTCTACACAATTTTCCATGACTCTGACTCAGACAGGAGTCGCCTTATTTACCATGGTGCTGTAAATAACTGACATACATAGAAAAAATATGAGAGAAAAACAGTGTTGAATATACCTTAATGAGACACTAATTAAATACTATTAGTAAAATTATCATGTTTTTTGTTTAATTTTTATCAAGTCTCCACAGTATTTCTATATATATATAACTATTATTATTCACCCAAAGTAAACGTAAATGACACATCTTATCACAAATGATAATTTACCACTCCCATATATTACACACAAGACAAAAGAGACTCTTATAGATTATAATTCACCAAGCAACATACCTTCAAGATTAAACTGCCTAACACCAATGGGTTTAACCACTGACCCAGCACAGGTCCGTTAGCTCATTATAATTCATCCAAATCAAGGTGAAGAGAGAGAAATTAGCCTCTAGTGGGGCCTGGCAGATAGGAAACTATATCCTCTATTACACAAAGCTCAGCAGGTTATAGATTTGAACAATTCTGCCTGGTAGACAGTTTTAATTGGGCAGGTTATAATCACCTGAAGCACATGAGACCTGAGAATGATATAATTATTAACAAAGGTTTTATTTCTTTATCAGTGCTTGTGCTAGTAGTTGCCATCCAATACCACCTATTGTAAGACGCCATAATTTCTGCTTGTTCCACTCAAGAAGGACTCAGTGTTGATTTTCTCACTACTGAACCTATTTATATAATACGGTCCATTATTTATCAAACAAATTTAAAGTGTGCCAATTTAGGCTGCTTTAACAGGAACCCAAGTGCACTTTTTGAAGAGCCACACCCTCGAGGCCCTCCCAGTGCTGTGCTGTCAAGTAGCCTTGTCTCACAGAAACTGAGCAATGTGTCCATGATTACACCTGAACCATTCTACCAAGAAAGCAGTTATCTAATCAAACTAGAGCAATTTCAGCATACTTAGTAGTTTCAATTTATGATTCCATGCAGTGTTTACCAAAAGAGCTGTGTCAGGTGATAACATTTTCTCACATATCTCAACCTCGTCGAAATTATTTCCAATCGCTTAAAGGTCCCTTGAACTCATACATGCCTAGAAACCACTTATGAATAATGTGGCAGTTAAATTCATTTAAGGCTGGAAACCACTCTTTTGAACAAGCTAGGTTAACCTGAATTGGCCAATGTAGTTTCATTGTTACCAAACAATTCAAGTTGTGAAGTTAGGAAAACATCCCAAACATCACTGTTGTTTCTTTCTGGAGATCAATAACAAGAAAAGACTAAATTGAATTTCAATGACAGTGTAAATGCTGAGGTTGCACTCATCAAAACACATCAAAACCCATCCACATCAATAAAATGTGAAGCCATGATGTGAAGAAAAAAACTTTAAAAAAATTTAATACAAAACTTTAATTCAATAAAATGAAATAATTTAAATTTAAATGCAAGAATATATAGCCAAATAATAAAATTAAGATCTCTTCCGCTATTTATGAACCTCAATCATCACTGGTACTGTCAGGTGTGGCAAAGAATCCATAAAAAATACCATAATAAATGACTCCTGTGTGTGTCATTTGTGGTCACCACAGTGTATCAAAAACAGGACAGGTCTAAAATTGTATAGTAAGCAGCAGCAACCCAAACTTATCTTGTATGTCTTGTTTGATGCAAGCAGTAGCAGCAAGATTAGGATCTTACAGAAACACCTTGGTCCGTTGAGCTGCTAAGCACCCACGACAAATCTCAACTTTTATCATTGCTCTTCTGTATCTAATACTTCTGACGTTATATAACTAAACAGAAAATAAATAACTTTGAGTTTTATTTAGATAATGATCCTGAATAATCCTTCACTTTGCAGAAAATCTCCTATAGATTATGAAGTCCTACATATATATAAACACACTTGTCGAATAGTGCACATTAACAATAGGCAGGTCGCCTGGCAAGATATTTGCGGTTCAATGAATCACAGATATGCTTCACTCAAATGCACAACTACTGCGCCATTAACATTAATATTATTCCTAATAAACTCACCTGACTTCTCCCTATTAAGTCACTACATAATATGCTTTTCAAATGATTCATTGTTATTCTGAACTTTATGAATCCCGTTATCTACACTATCTATACACGGCACGTGGCTACCAGGGTATATATGTACAGTGTTAAGTCACAGGGTTGAAGGTGCAGCGTGGCTGAACGGACATTATACCTGTGTGCTAAATTCTATAGTCAATCACTGTATAAAATGTGTAAAGTATTTGCATACAGACCAATCAATAGAAGTTTCAGAGCAAAGGACAACTCCCTGCAAAAGTAAACAGAGCCCAGTGCTATTATGCCAATCTCTAAAGGACATACGGGGGTGTGACAACACACTATTGGTTTTGTGAATGTTTTGTGAAATTGGTCAAAATAATTGAAATGTTAATATTCATCTGGCAAATATTTGTTGGCTCAGTAAACAACAATGCCATTCTTCACCGGGCAAGGAATTTGGAAAAAGAATTTATTCAACTGTTCTCTCATCATATTTCTGTTTATTCTTGCTGACTGGTATGCTATCCAGATAGCACCTCTTTGATATTGACACCTTACAATATGGTAATCGGCCATGACTAGTTTAAATCCCTGCAGTATTATTATAAGAAGTAGGGCCATTCAGACTGAAATGAATTTCACTGCTACCAAACACCTGAACTCATTAAAGAAATGGCACTGCTCCTTCTCACTATACCTATCAATATTCTACCTGCATTGGATTGACAATGAATCTGAAATGGAATCAAGTTTCGTGTCTGTTTTGAGAACAAATGACAAACATTTTAATTAACGTTCTTAAGACTAAGGAAGTTTACTAGTGAACTACCTATGCAAAGAACGTGTCTCTTAAAGAAGATACTAGTTGAGTACTAAATCAACAATGTAATCTCATTCTCTGACTCAGGCATTCTACTGTGACTAGGTTTCATTATCAGTCTTCACCTCAGGCACCCCAAGTATTTCCACTGGGTCTGTATACATTTTGGCTGTGCTCACAAAAGGGCTAATTTGGACCGAAATAGTGACTGACCCCAGCAGTTGGCAAGCTTTACCAAAGTACTTGTGAGCAGAAAACTTTCAGACCAAAAATGTGCTTTCTTCAGTTAAAGAAATATCAAAAGAGGTACACTTACATAAAGTAAGCATTTGTCTAAAACACTAGCCATGTCTTTCAATGTAACCAAATAGGGGCACTATTTCATTAAATTGGACAACTACCAGCAATGATTTATCTTCTGTAAAAAAAGACTTCAATTTTGGTCTAAAAAATTATGGCTGATTTCTGGTTAAAGTGCTTTTGTGAAAAAGTTCCAAGGGGTAGATTTTTGGTTTAAAAAATGTGCTCAACGTGCAAAGTTAGTCTTTTTTTAGACTAAGACACCATAACTATAGCTAGCTAATCTGGACCCCAGATAATCTGTAAAGTGTAGAAGCACTGTACCCATTTTATTTAAAGAGAAAAATGTCTAAAAACAAAAGTAACTTATTTTCTTACAGTGGACAGATAACGATTTATCATGAAATGAAAAGCATAAAAATTTTCAGACTAAAATTAAAGACAATCCTTCAGTCATCAGATCATCTATCTGGTATCATCAAACAAAAAGTCTCTGTTTAAAACAGAATATGAACTTGACTAAAGTCATTTATTATCAGGATGCCTATCAGCTTCTCACTTGGAGGTGGGCCGGGCTGCTTCATGTTATCTCTAAGCAAACACAAAAAGAAAAAAACAAGGACAAACTTGTTCATTTTTTACAAATATGTCAGAACTATAAAGTTGTCCTTATCTACTCCCTATGACCATTTCGGTTTTTCCCACGACAACACAGTTTTCCAATTTTGAAGGATCTTTAAATGTTTTTTTTATTGTTCAAATTTTCAAAAAACACTTGAAAATAGCTCTTGATTTTTATTTCTTCTTATATATACATGTATCACAAAGCCACCATACTAGTATGCATAATAATCCAGGTATTCAAAGCAGCTTTTGAACACAGGGTTGTTTTCATAGGGCTTTGGAAATGAATATCTACAATAAAGCTAATGCTTCTTAATGTTTTAAAATATGTTGACAAGAACCACTGTAAACCTGCTAGCTACCTTTCCTTTATGTTCAGACATTATATAATCTATAGTCATATTGTTATAGTTTGTAATCAAATGCACCAAATGGCATTTAAGCTATTAAGATGGCAAACAGTATACATGGCTACCTTAAAGCTTAGAGCTCGATATATAAAACTGCCTGCTTGACTCTCAATTGATGTAGTTGAAGGGCAATTTCAGAAGCCTTAGGTTAAAAAAAATCAATTAATTAAGTGTTTCTTCAGTTTCTTAGGGCCTTATTTAACTAAAAAAGATATCACCAAACCACAAAACAACTAAATAATCACCTCCTCTTCTTAATCATCCCATCTGTCTCCATTGTCTACATGATGTAATTCATAACTTGGGAATCTTCCATTAATCCCGCTAATTGCCCACCTTGACAGGTGAAAGTGATACCTGATGTGTCCGTCAACACTGTAGCCAGTACAATCACTATATCAATCTACAACAATACACTTAATTAAGTCCACAACCTGTCGCGGCTCACCTGGCTTCTAACACCTTGATGATACACCATACAGGTAGAACAATGAACAGGCTTTATATCTTTTTATCACTGGTGCTCCTTTTAGGTGAATAAAATAGGTTAATAATTAATGTCTGAGCAACATTAAGCACCATCAGAATATATCACGCAAGGCAATAAAAAGGAATTTCAGCCTAAATTAGCAGAATCTAGTCTATTAGTTTGGGCCAAACCTACCTGGTTATCCTATGTAATTGAAAGTTATCTATTTTCGTGCTCTATAGACAGGGAAAATCTGCTTTAGATTACAAAAATGTCTTCTGTAGATTTATTCAGTTGAACTATAATAAAAAGTAATGTTTGACTAATATCATGTGACTTTATAGGCAGAATTCATTTTATGACACCATAAATGCAAAAGATAAAGTAATCTTTTACTTCTGGAAGTGCCTTGGCATTTGGCAAGACTTTTGTTTAAAAAAAAAGGAAACAGAAAATTGAAGATGCAGTCTCTTCTGTATAACGTTTCCCATTTTAAATGTGTCAATCTCAACAAGATTTTATTTTGAAACATAATAAACTTTACTTGATAAAGACCTTTAATTGTTTCTTCTTCTTAATTATACCAGTTTAAATTCATATTTATTGTCTTCCTTACATCATCTTAATCTCAACGTTAAAGAGCTAGATGGCAACAGATTTGATAAAGACTTTATTTTATTTTATTTTCGCTTGCTAAAATTTGCCCCCATAAGTTGATATACTTTATTTGGCAAAACTTCCTCATCTAATCATGGATATCAGGGTGTCATATGATAACCTATGTCAATGTTTGAAATACTTTCATCAAACTGTTTGCTTTTACACATACCTGTGATACCATAAAAGAACAAGCAGTATATATTTTCACAGGTTCTCTCAATTAAATACACAGGATTAACAACATTACAGCAATATTCATTTGGGTACTGGTAGTAACACCCCCCTGTGCATGTTCATTATTTCAGGGCTGACAACATTATGCCAGTTAATTGTTGAAATATTAATTATTTCTTCAACATATTGTTAATTGCCATTCATACCAGTATCTGATGAACAAAAGTTTAATTCCTGGCATCAAAGTCAAAATTTAGTTTTATTTAACTTCCTGAATTGGTATAAATGCACAGAGCTTCCAACCCTATCAGTATATGTATTATGGCCTGTAGATGAGGGCAATTCATGATAATTGTGTTCTGTTTCGAGCAGAGCACGACAGTTCAAGTCTCACCTTGGCTCAGTAACTACCATTATTATCTATCTTCACAGTCATATAGACCACACTCAGGGGCGGATTTAGGCCGTCTTCTGGGTCTTTCGGAAGACGGTCAGATTTTTAAGTTTACATTGACGGGTATCTAAGGTTTTCTGTCGGAAGACGGTCAAAAATGGAGGATGGATTAACAAAGATAATTTGGAAGACTGTCAGAAAATATCTCTGGATCCGCCCCTGACACTGACATCAGCATGCAGCTCGTAATGTTAAGTAGCATGAAAGAAAAGAAACCCAGACGGGGTTCGGTGTCTTGATGAATAATAAAAAAAAAAAAGACCAGGTAAGTAATTACATAAAGTCAGGTGCAAATCCCCTTCTAATCTGCAGTTTAGAGACTATAGACCTTACGTAATTCTCTAACCAATGTCTAATGGTCTAACTAGTTTATTCTAATTCAGCCGAGTTTGATTACACAGCAAATTCTTGTTTCACACGCCTCGTATTGACATGATATTCATTTTAATGCGTTACAGCTTTAGACTTGGAGTCACCGTACTAGTAGTTTGTCAGCTGCATGGTCAGCTTTGTCAGCAACTGGACATCCACTATATACAACGCGAACAACCCAAACAGTCCACTTACCATTGAAGGACAGATAATGACAACTCTTTCACTAAATATTGACATGTTAAAGGAGTCAAACTTACCTAAGTCGTCTCTGCCGTTATGCTATAGTGTACGTCTCTATTCGTCATGTTGTGACACTCATACCTGGAACCCGCTTGAGGACGAGTCCAACTTCCACCGGGGAGGGGAGGGATCAATACGGGACGTTTTTATAGAAGTGTGTAAAATTCCGAAAACTTTTCAAACATTTATCATTTTTAGGTAGTCCAATCTAAAAAAGCTCATATACCTGAAAAGAATTTAATAAGTTGGACAGAAGACCAAGGCGACTTTTGGTTTCAAATAGTTTTTACTGCACCGACCCAAAGCTTTTCCCCCTAGGAGAGGATTTGTAACCTTTGGCCTCGTTATCGCAGGGTGTGTGTGTTCAGTGGGTGTGTGTTGGACAGAGGTTATTGTCAGGTGTTTTTGTTGTTGCAGTGGGTTATTATATTTCGAAAGTAAAAGAAATAAAAATAAATATTAATATAGTTTACATTGAAAAAGTGTTTATTTTAGAGTTGCATGTATTGCTCCATTCCCGATTCGTCCGTGAAGATTTTATCGACCGATTTTATATAATAAACAGCTGTGATTGATCGCCGTCTTACGCTCAGTTCAGCTAGATCTATGTCTGTTTTGTGCTGGTGCCCCGAAGGTAAACGTAGTCCGGTGTATAACACACATTTTTGGATGATCTCTCAACTGGCAAATAAAAATGGAGTGTCACTGAGAAAAAAGAATCAAGTACTGCACATCTTTTTCTTTTTCTTTTTTTTTTTTTTTTGGGGGGGGGGGTGGTAACGATGTTTTAATAACTACTGTATTAAGGACAAGACAAACTGTAGAGCCTAATAATAATAATAATAATAATAATATTAATAAAATTTGGAAATCCTCTGAGATTTCACATGAGAACATCCTCGTGGGTAGCAGTCTGGGAAAAGTCATTTTCCTAATAGGGCTAAGGTGTAAATTTCTTTTGCTCGTTTTCACTGTTTAAACGTCGGGGCAGGGGGGGGGGGGATAAATTTACAAGAACTGCTTATGTGTGACAAAAAAAAGGGTGTCAGCTGCAAATAAGTGAAAACCTGAAAGTCATGTACTTTCAAGGATCTTGTTCAGCGTAACAAATATTTTAAAACAGTTAAGTCACCTTTTTGATTTGTAAAATTAGATCTTTTTGCAATTAAAAATGAAAAAAAAATGGATGATGGTTATGCTACTTTTTTGTTTTGTTTTAATTTGTTTTTCTTTTATTATTCTTTGATTGATCATTCAATGGTGATTATATATACCAGGTGGAGTCTAGTAAATACAATATTGCCAATGCAATGCAATGCAATAGAAATTGCAATACAGAAAAGTGGGCAATTTACATATTTGAAAGGTGGTTAATATTTTAACTGTACTATAATTGTTTGGTGAAATCCATGCCCAGAAATTTCTTGCAGTTGTGTTCTTTTTCACAAAAATGACAATGTTTTAATATTTAGTTTTTCAACAATGTTTATACTAATTCTATCTTCATAGTCTACATCAAAAAAAAAAAAAAAA
>NW_019775981.1:130839-148000 GCF_001039355.2 Lingula anatina
TTGATTCTGAATTCATACCGTGGTGTTTTTTAACCTTTGTATGATATTTACGCCCTTAAAAGACTATATACTTGAAGTTTTAATTAGAAGCCGTATTTTTGGAGGCCATCTTGGATTTGAAGGCCATTTTTAAATTTTCGGATATGCCCATACATCCAAACTTGCTCAGAATTTCATTTTCCACAAACCTGCCAAATTTTATGCTTGTAGTTTTAAGTGCTTGATGAATTCCCCATTCAAATGGATATCTTGAATAAATGGTCTGCTTTTTTTACTTTTGGCGGCCATTTTGGATTTAATACACCTGAAGGATTCATACCATGGTGTTTTCTAACCTTTATATGATATTTTTAGTCATTAGAAGACTATTTACTTGAAGTTTTAATTTGAAAAGGTATTTTGGTGGCCATATTGGATTTGACGGCCATTTTGGAATTTTCAGACATGCCCATATATCCAAATTTGCTTAGAATTTTATTGTCCATAAGTGTGCCAAATTTCATGCTTGTAGGTAAAAAATGCACAATTTTTCACCAATTTCCTGGACTAAGAGTAATTGGTATATTTCCCCCTTAAATTTTTTCATGTAATGCTAACATATTATAAATTCTTTAACTGAATTCTTTTAAAGGGGTCTACTTAGAATATAACCAAAGTCTTAATACTCATATATGTTGCATGACTTTCCTTTGTGATAATACTCTACCCCCATTTTATGATACAAAATCTGAATTCACTGCTATAAGTTAATATCATGGCATAACCGATATTTACATTTCTGAAGCATCCATCTAGTGACACCGCAATGCTGCTGTTAACCATTTCTCTGGGGATCATCGCCACACGGCTAGAACTATTGACATAATAGTATGCCTCTCTTATACAGCCTGCAAAGCTACTACTCATTGGAATGCCACTGGAATAGTATAAAGATAGAGTATGTAAAATTTCTAAAGGTAAACATAAAACATGTTCTGCATGGTAGTGCATATATATGACAACAACAACAACAACAACAACAAAAAAATATAGTTACAAATCAAAAATAAATAAATAAATAAATAAATGAAAGGCTTTACCTTGAAGAAGATTGTGGAACACCACCAAAGTACAGTGTTCCATTCTGCAGTTCTGACAATGTGATGGCTGGAGTTCGCACAGACTTTATCTCCAAAATACTATTGCCATTGTCACTGACCCTCTGAAGGTTCAAACTTGCATATGTTGCATTTCTTGTTATGTCCACCTTGAAAAAACATAAAAATGACACAATATACATGATACATAAAAAAAAACAACATTTTTTCCGACTAAAGCACATTGCATGTGACCTAATGCACACTTGATTATATGTATTTCATTTAGGAAATTTTATTTGGGTCACATCATGTAAATTAGGTCAAAATGTACCTTATACCAGTCACCATCATTGTACGTTACACTGCTACGGAGTGCCTGAGTGTTGCCAGGAGTACCATATTCGAATATCAGGCGTCCATCTTGCAAATACATCCCATAATATACACTGCTACCAGCTTTCTCCGCCAACATCAACACTCCATTATAACTGAATGTTCTGAATTCCAGCGAAACTCTAGACTGCCCAAAGGCACTGAATCTTCCTGGGTTCACATGTAAGTGGCCAAAACCATCAAAGCTGACCCCTGGAAGAAGTGCCTCAGGAGCAGGGGTGACTGGTCTTGTGCAACATCCAAGGCTGTTCTCTATCTGCTTTGACCACAAGTCTACCCTGATGTTGTCTACATGCAAGTTTGTTATGCATCCTGGGAACTTTGTTGTAGGTAGACCAGAAGCCTTAAATGAGAGGTCAATGACAAAGACTTGAGTTATGCATTGTCTGACACATTCCAAAAATTATTTGCTGACTATCATGATAAATTTTCACACTACTATAAAAAAGATTATATCAGTCTAGATACAAGCATTAAAAAGAAACTAGATCACCTCCTTTGTTTTCTATTATAAGTCAGTGAATACATAAGCCCATAAGATGTTTTTTTATATGATAAAAAGTCTAAACAAATCATATTTTGTGCACCTTAAAATTTGGCCTTAAGCAGATTCACATACCTTAGCATTGGATGGCACTCCTGCAAGGACCAAGTCAGCCCCCAGTTGAAGGGAGTTCCCCACATTGTTTTCTCCATATGCTGTAGTAGAGCCACCTGTGGACATTCTGGTCACTGTCAGGTGACCAGTACTGGTGTACCTTTTGAGTAATATTCACATGTATTAACATCTACTTCCTTTTTTATCCCTGAAGAATTTATGATACCAATAACATCTTAAAATAACTCTTTTTATTCTAAATGAATAACCACTAGTATTCCTTTACTTATCAAAAAGATAATTTCCACTTATATAAATATTACTGGCTTAAGGTATCGTACAAACTCAAGTCATTGTCATTAACTTCTAGTATCCATGACATCACAGCAGCCTAGATGCTGCTATCAGCTTACCTGTTGGCTAAAACTTTGAGCCAGCAGCCACTGCAAACAGTTGCTAAGCTCTCCATTCTTACTATGCCACTCCCCAGGTTGAATTCAAACACCAATGTACCATGGTTCACATACAGAGCTAGCCAGGAGTTATCAGCTGTGCCATCAGCATAGAAGATCACCCCTGTAGCATTCTCCTGGCTTGCCCTGAACTCCAGGGACAGCTCATTGAATATTCTGCTCTCTTGGGATGGGTTTTGCACTGTGATGTGTGCAGTGCCTGGGAAGCTCACAGGGCGCTCAAGGCTAGAAGCCAGCTGCTTGGCACGAGCAAGCTTGGCCTCTATGCTCGCCATCTTTGCTGATAGTCGGTATCTTGTGGCATTAGTTTCACTGTGGAATTGGTTGATTGCTGTCAGTCGACTCTGCATCTGACTGTACATTATATTGTAGCTTTGTACTGAAAATTGGAAAATTGGGTTTTCAAAAGGCTGACACAAGGTATACAAAAAAATATTTTTAGCCACTGTCTCTCTTCAAATAACCCTTATCTATGTTCCTCAATATTTTAGAATTGCCTCAGTTACTTGATACATCATTTCACTGCAATGGGATACAAATGTATTTCTTTTACAAAGTATATTTTAAAAAATTCCAGCAACTTCTTCAGCAATTCCATCGACAAAAAAATTGAAAAAAAAAACCTACACATCAAATTCATTTCAATTCAAATCAACTTACATTCTGCATTAATTTGTGCAGTGACCACTGATATGCTGTTCACACTGGTCTGTATGACAGCTACAAGATCCTCCTGAGCTTGGATTTGGCTCTGGTCACTCTGGTCAGCCTGGAGCACCTGGTCACTCAGCTGTTGAGCCTGGGTGGCTGTAGTGTTAGCTGAGTCCAGCAAGGTCATAATGCCTGGATCTGAAAATTTGAAAACAAACCTTTTGAAAAACAGAAATGATTTTTTGATATTCGAGATTGTTCCTGTTTAAAAATACCCAATGTAAAACTGCTTATAATTTCACAGAAATGTGGCACACAGCACTGGTGACTGCCGCAACAAAGATCAGGAAGCAATGTAATAATACAAGGCAGTATTATTGTTATATCTATGTATAGTGCCTGTGTACCTGTAGAAGCTGCATTCACTTGCGCAGCTCTTGTCTCCAGGTTGGCTATCTGTGTCTCTAACCCAGACCACATGCCTACTGCTGACTGCAGACTGGAGTTGGCAGAATTCAATTGGGAGTTGAGACCTAATCAAACAAATTGGTTCACATATATACATATATATTTAGCAGAATATTATCTGTTATAAATTCAAAGACAGGCTAACATACAGCACAGCTTTACATGATCATAGAAAATTTCAGTTTGATTACTTTGCCTAGGTTAAAAAAGTAACTTTATAAAACTTTTATTGATATAGAAATATGAAAATTGCCTAAACTTAAAATAATGTATGATGAATTTATGAGTATCGCTGTGTTAGCTCTCATTTGCCATCATGAATATCCTGTCCATAAAAGAATGCCCAAAAATGGAAAAAAATAACCTTCATAGTACAAACTTAGTACCAAGTGTATTCACCTTACTGATAACTTGATAACAAGGACTCCTTTTGAGTGCAATAACCTAATCCAAAATATAGAAAATCTACAATAAACCAAGTCACTAAACCATAATTACCTGCAAGATTTATAACCCTTGCATCAACTTGGGCCTTCATGTCTAAGCTAGCCTGTGAGCTGGTCTGTGCCTGGTTCTGGAGGTCTACCACTGTGATGTCCTGCATGGATTGCATGGCCTGAGTCACTGTGTTGTTGGCATCTTGAGCCAGGTAGAGAGAGGAGTTCAGAGTTCTGGCAACATCTTGATACTTTTGTATAGCATCCACTGCCATGGCACCTCTGGATTCTACAAGGGAGAACTCCCTGGAAACACAGTAAGGAGATGTATAGATGGTTAAACTACACCTTTAATGTCATTTTTAAAAATGTATTTATTGTAAAAATAAGGCAAATCATTTTACTAAAAATTTGACAACACTGGATTCAGTATGATCCAGTAAAGGTGTCTTTGATATATCTTACTAGTATCCACACCAAACAATGGCAACTTAAATATTCAAACAAATCAAAGCAGATTCAAGGCAAAACAAACTCTTTCAGATTTTGATTGTCATCCGTCATTTGTATGACTACATTATTATTGCTATGAATTCTTAAACATCATATCACAAGTACAATAGGACAAGATTTTCACACAGCAGTACCTTTGAATAGCCTGTGCGGCTGCAGTGACAGTCTGGGCATGTTGTTCTGCCTGCTGTACTAAGACCTGTGTGTCCAGCATCAGCTGCTCTGTACTGTTGGACAAAGTCCTCAACTGCATGGAAATGTTGGTCCAGCTCTCAAAACCTACATTAAAAAGGTACAGTTAATATATGACACATTAAATATGATATTGACACAAATTCTATATTAAAAATGTAAAAATGTACAAATATCCTAATTTTTACTTTTCAGTTTTAATCTTACAGTCTAAAAGGGTTTTTTTATAAATAAAACCCCAAAATTCAGAAAATCATCATTTAAAATAAAAAAAGATTTACTGAAATTTCAACTTCAATGTGAAATTCATTAATTCAGTGAAAATGGACATCCTCATCATGATTATTTTACAAATATGTCGTTGCAGTGAATATATTTCTGTGATTACGGTTAAACAATTCCCTCACAGAGAATTCAAAAAGAGAAAAACTTCAAAGATGCCAACACTAAAAGATGGTCAGCTAGCAAGCAGAGATAATGTATTTGAAAATGCCATTATGTAGTGTAATATGTACATAGAAAATGAAAACAACCCAATACTTATGTTGACACAGACCCATACTCCATACATGTATACATATACTACTCCCTACCCAACAGCACCTGTGCCTGACTAACACATACACTGTGCATAATCATATATAATAATCATTATTTCAAAACAAAGCTTTAACCTGTAGATGCATTTTGTCCTAGTCATGAAATGGAAAACATAGTATAATGATGAATAGTAATGCAGCTGTACCACTGGCTATTATCAAATAGTAAAAGTCAAAACTCAGACTGATACAAAAGAAGAAATGTTTTGATGGTAAGTTTCAAGAAAGTCAGGGATTAATTATTCAGCTTTTGGGGATTAAGATACTGAAAAATAGAAAATGTAAAGCTTACATATTAATTAAAAGGACAAAAGGATAAGGAAAAAGTCACAAGAATCACAAAGCTTTATACTATTGGTTTCTAGTTATCCAATCTTACCTCCTTGATCCTAGGTAAAATGTAAAAAATGTGCAAAAAACAATAAAATTCATGCTTTCAAACAAAGTGCTATGGCAAATTGATTAAACATTGGCAAAATGTGTTTTGTGCTCAGTGTGCTTTCCTGTTGCATAGCCAAATGTATTATGCATCATCTGCAATATTTACCATACTTGAGTATACAGTTGCAAAACAAGCCCTATTAACTGCATAAACTCAGGCTTATGTAATAAAACATGCATAGATAATTGTATTCCAATCAAGTTCTTTAAAATTTCAACTCACCACGTTTTCAACTAATCGCATGCCTATTGGCAGTCCATAACTTTCCCTGTCACCAGCTCCATACAGCATCCCCATAAATGTTACATTGGGGTTCACATGATTCAGTACATGGGCTTGGCTCCCAGTAACCTCAAAGAAGGTGCCTACTTTATTTGTTCCAGGTATACTCTGCCATGGCAACCCAGTCAGGAATGTACCGTCCAGTCTTAGGTCATTTCTCAGGTCAGACTCAATGACCAACAGAAAATAGTGGACATAAGTATCAGCCACACCGGAAGGCAATAAGAAGTGGTAATTATTGCTGTAATGCTCAAAAGGTGGGACCACCATCATAGCTGGGTCAGCCACCTCAGATGTTGATGATGACACCTGACTTTTTACAATCTGGACAAGCAATATGGGATGGTTAGACGTAATATAGGAGTAAGCAGTAGATGATATAGTGAACTCTGTGTATCCTCCTGCTGAATCTAAAATCTTGACTTGGTCACCATCTGTGTTCCTTATGGTGACAATAGTGTTATCCTGGCTTGCAACAACTCTAAAAATATCCCCCGTGCTTCTGTTTGGTATAGGCACCGTGGCAAAGTTTCTCCCCCATGAAGATACAGGAGGGATCTGCTCCACCAGGTGGTCTCTGGACACTCCTTGGCCGACCTGAGTCCTAACATTTCCACTTAAGACTGTCACTGGTCTATCAGACTGGACGTGGGTGCCAGTGAGGTCTGAGTTAGAGTCTGGACTCTGGATCTGGACTGTATCAAACCTGTTCAATATCAACTTGAATGTCTCTCCTCTGGAATATATTTGACCTGCCCACTGGACTGCTACATTGTTTCTATTTGGGAGGGTCACTGTGACCACAGTGTCATCTCTGGTCCCCACAATGACAAACTCTGTCTTGGTGGTGGCCGGTGAGTAAGAGACAGTGTAATAATCTGTGCCAATGCCATTCTGTGGTAAGGCCAAAAATGCATCAGTGGAATACTCATCCTTGTTCAGACCATACAGGATGATATTCCCCGAGGCTTTCACTTCTATTCCCTGCCTTGATAGAGTGGTGCCCTCCATTCTCAACTGTACAGAAATATTTACCCGTGTCACCTCTCCTGGTCTCAAAACCACAGAACTATTACCAAGATTTCTGTCATGAACTTGTGATATGCTGACGGATATATCAGCCACAGCGTCCCCTGCTGCAGTGAGGAAAAGCTCCAGGTACTGGTATTTAGGATTTTCGATTCTATTTTCCATGAAAGCAACCATGTATTCTCTACCTGCATCTATTGTTGGTGGTGCAGCTATAATAGTTGCAAAAAAGCTTGGGTTACTCACAAAAAAGCGTGCACTGTAAAACAGTGTGTTAGTTTAATCTCATTTCACTTCAGGTTTCAGTCGTAAAATCATTCTGAAGCTACACAAATGCAATCTCCACACAAAACATTAATAAGTAAAACAACACATTTGCATTTGGTAGTTTAATATCTTGATGATTTAGCCACAAAAATATAGGTTATTAAAAGGTTTCTTTACCTTGTATTCCCTCCTGAAATGATAAGAAGGAAAACAATCAATTTAAAAAATAATAAAATGGCTCTTGTTCTCTTATTTCAAAAATTATCATTTAATGGTAAATTTGCATACTCTAATATTACAAATCAATTTCATCGTTATAAGACTTATAAGTGCACTCACCAAATTATCTGCAAATCTCAGTCCAATAGGTAGACCATAGCTTTCCTTATCCCCAGCACCATACAGGAGTCCCATGAAGGTGACACTAGGGTCAGAGTGGGTCATGAAGTGAGACTGGTCCCCAGAGAGCTCAAAGTATGTCCCCACCAGTGATGTCCCTGGGATATTGTTCCAAGTCAGGGATTGGACTGTGTTCAGGGGCTGTCCATCCAGCAGCAAGCCATGCTTGTCCTTGTTCTCTATAACCAGCATGAAGTAGTGGGTGTAGCTCCCAGTGGCTGCCTGTGCTGGGAGAGAGAAGTGGTACCCTGTGCTGTATCTGGCTACAGGGGGCAGCAGGAACATGGAGGGATCTGCGAGCTCACCATTTAACTGACTTTTCACTATCTGCACAACTTGCACGGGGAAGTTGGATGTGATGTAGTAATAAGTTGCTGAATCCAGCGGTAGTTGTACAAATCCCCCTGCAGTGTTGATAGAAGATGTCACAACACTGCTGGAATTTCGAACATTAACAATCGTGTTGTCTGCACTTGCCACAACCCTGAAGATGTCCCCTACAGTCCTCTGTGGTACGGGTACAGTAGCAAACTCGGTGCCCCAATACTGAACAGCAGTCAGCTGCTCTACAAGATGGTCTCTGGAGTTGCCTTGGACACTGGTGCGGACATTTCCACTGAACACTGCCACTGGTTTGTCTGATACTATACGTGTCCCAGTCAAATCCCCAAACTGGCTCTGTAGCTGTAGAGATGAGAACTGGTTCAATGTCACTGTCAGAGTGTCACCACCACCGTATGTGACACTACCATATGACACCTGAACATTAGGACTGAAAGTGACACTCACTCTGGTATTACCATGCACCCCAGCTATCCCCAACTCTGTGCTAATAGTGGGAGGTGCATAGGACACTACATAATACTCCTTCCCCAGTGAAGTAGTAGGATAAGCCAGGAAGGCATCACTGGAATACTCATCCTTGTTGACTCCATATACCACCACAGCTTCTGAGCTGGTGATCTCTAGGGTCTGCCTAGTAAGAGAATTCCCCACTACTCTAAAACTGACTGGAATGTCCACCTTCCTGACTTGGCCTCCCTGAATGACCAGTGTCTGGTTGCCATATGCTTGGTCATACACTTGGTTGATGTTGACCAGTACACTGAACACATTCTCTGCTGGGGTTACAAACAGCTCCACAAAAGGCTGAGTAGGAATTTCGATCCTATTCTCCATATACATTACCACAAACTTTTTGCCTGATGATTCCAATGTTGTTTGAAGTGCTGAAATATATACATATAGAAACTTAAATGACAACCACTTTTTGTAAGAACATGCAATAGATAGTTTTATCGAAAAGGATAAGGCATCTATATCTGAAAATGTTAACACACCACTTTATCCCTAAGAATATACACATTGACTCCAAGATAAGAAAGCATGAAATTATGATTGCTTGCTATTGTTTTTCATGAGAATGAAACAGTACTGAAAAAGACATACCTGTAACTTCATACTGAGGAGAGATGAAAAAGAAGAAAATAGATAATCAACATAAACATATACAAAAATGTAAAGACAGGATATTTGTGACTTACTTATAACATAAGCAATGAAATGGAAATGTTCTTCTCTTAAACTACTAAAATCTAAATTTTTCTGAAATTTAACCATAAAAATCAGTTGACCTACCTGGTTTCGTACCCTCATCCCAATAGGCAGTCCATAGCTCTCCCTGTCTCCTGCTCCATACATAACCCCCATGAAGGTCACTGAGCGGTCAGTGTGGGTAATGGTATGTGCCTGGTCTCCACTGACCACAAAATACCCACCCACTAAGGTGGTGAAGGGGATAGGGTGCCAGAGGGCAGCACTGGGCAATGGCTGACCATCAAGGATGACCCCATTCTTGGCACTGTCCTCAATGGCTATCAGAAAGTAGTGGGTGTAGTTGCCCACGGAGGGCTTTGGAAGGGCAAAATGGTAGTTGGAGCTGTAGTGCTCAATGGACGGGATGAGGATCATTGAAGGGTCAGCCTTTTCAATGCTCTCCTCTGTCAACTGACTATAAACAATTTGAGCTACAAGGATAGGTTTTGTTGCTGCAATGAAACAGTAAGTAGATGATGGTAGAAGGAGCGTTCTACTACTCCCTGCCTGAGTGAGTGTATAGACCCTTTCTTCTGTAGCATTAGCAACAATCAGTTCTGTATTTGGCTGGCTGGCAACTATCTTGACCACATCTCCAGTGGTACGATTTGGAATTGGCACCACTGCAAAGTTCCTCCCCCATGAGCTGATTGGTGGAATCTGCTCAGCCAAGTGATCCCTAGAACGGGTGCCTTGTCCCACATTAGTCCGTACATTCCCACTAAACACTGCCACTAGTTTGCTGGATTGGATGCGAGTGCCTGTCAAATCAGCAGCTACCTCGTCTTGTAACTGGAGAGTATCAAACTTGTTCATCATCACTGTGAACGAGTTACCATTCCTGAAAATATTGTCCCTGTACAGCACAAACACGCGACTGCTTGTGAAGGTCTGCTGTGGCAAAGTGATGATCACTTCAGTGTTATCCTCCATAGCTGCCACACCCACCTGTGTTTTATAATTAGGAGGGTAATACGAGACTGTGTAGTAGTCTGTCCCCAGAGATTCTCTGGGAAGGGACAGGAACCCATCAGTGGAGAATTCATCCTTGTTCAAGGCATAGACAACTATTCTATCACTGGCCAAAATCTCCAGACCCTGCCTGGTCATGACAGATCCTTGCATCCTGAGCTCAACAGATATGTTCACCTTCTTCACCTCTCCTGCACTGACCACAAAGGTCATGTTTGGTATAGCACTATTGTACACCTGGTTTATTTGGACTGTCACATTGTTTGTTTCTATGCCTGCTGGGGTGATGAACAGCTCCAGGTATCTGTACTTGGGCCCATTCTCTACTCTGTTCTCCATAAACATTATCATGTACTGGTGACCTGCAGCATCCAGAGGAATTTGGTCTGAAATTTGTACATGGATCACATATAAACCTATAAACCTGCATGCATCTGTTAGCAGAACCAAACCCACTTTCATGTCACTCATCAAGGGGGGAAATGGAGGGGGAAAGATAATTCACTCATGTGAAGGATATTGGGAGGATAATTCTTCCAGATACAGAATATATATACAGAGAGCAAGAGGCAGACATCCAGGAGTTTGTGTTTTATTGTCACTGAGTTTCACAGTGACCATGTCTGTATAATGCATTAGGTTCAAGAAAAAGTTAGAAATAAAAACAATTATCATGATGAGTTAGGGATATAATAATAAAAAAAAAACAGGAAATGTAGCTGGATATCAGAACTGTAAAATAAGAGAAACAGTTCAAGGAGCACTAAAGCATTCTGTCAAACTGTTGTCTCCAAGGCAAGAAGAAAAGGGTAAAAAGCAATTGTGGCTACAAAGGTGTCAGGCAACATGCAGCATAAACCTCATTCTAGCATGCTATCACTCCCACTAAACCCAAGAACCCATCAAGACCAAGAAGTTGTCAAAAAATTAGCCCAGTCCACAATACAGTGAACCACAATTTTGCCCAAGTTCCACCACATTTAGAGGAGTCCAAATAAATGACTGTGATTTGCTCAAATCTGTACTTCAAGGCTTCATCTTGATGGGGTTCTGTGGTTCAGGTCTCTATACAATCACAAATCAATAGTCTAAGATACATTCACATTTTTTTGGTATCAAAATCAATTAATACTGCTTTGTGCAGTGCTAAAAAAGCATTTTGCATTACACTTCAGTGAGGCAAATCACATTCAATTTTATGCTGTGAAGATGTGTACTTGATAAAATAAAAAAACTCTTCTCTTTTCTTAGCACATGCTCCAAACTACATATAATGGCAAGCAGTGTAACTTCAAATTAGCATTAATATAGTGGGCTGTACATACTGTCTTTTGGAATCCCATCTGCAACAATTGCTGATGCCTCAGCAAATGCCTGTTGGCCTTCAAGGAAGGAGTCTCTGCTGGCATTCAAAGTAACTGCTGTCAAGTTTAGTATGGCTTCTGCCTCACTAAAGAGGGTCAATGCATAGCTTTTTTGATACTAAAAGTAAAATGTTTTGAACCAATTATTTTACATAAGCCAAAAATCTTAACAGGGTAATGTCCTTGTATGCAATACATTTTAAATCTACAAATACATTTATATTATGTAAATCCTAAATACCTGAATCTGATGCCATCTTTTAAACATCAAAGGAATACAATGTATTCATAAAATCAGAGCATACTTTCCACAGGCCTACTGAATATTAGTGTACAAGAAAGTTAACCATCAAATGTGTACCTCAGTTTGGTTGAGTATGTCCATCACTCTATCCCTGGCAGCCATTACATTACTTGCTGCAGTGGTTATGGCCTGTATATTGGCCTCCACTTGGCTCAGGGCAGACTGGGCATTTAGAGCTGCACCTTCTAAGTTAGCACACTCGGCACTCTGATGAAAATAGAGATGCAAAACTTTAGCAATGTCAAAATTGAGTTCTAAAATGATAACATGATATTCAAAACATAGTTTAGTTATAGTTACATTCCCATAAAAATATCATGACAGAAATGACTTCATTCTTACCTGTTGTTGAATCAGCTCACTGGTGGCCTGTGCATCTGTAGCTGTTGCAATGCCAGCAGCCAATTCTGCTGCTGTTCTGGACAACTCTGCCGAGAAGTTCTGGTTTAGATACCTGTTTACTTCTCTGCTTTTGGCAAGGAGCTGTATAATAGAATGTAAGTATTCGTTTAATGACATTGTTTGCAACTGGTCATTGAAACAAATTCCAAAAACTTCTTACTTGCTTATTTTTAAAATGAGATTATGTGCAAATAACCAAGATATTCTTTAAATCTTCTTCCTCTATAATTTATAATTTATATAGGAGCTATGAAAATATATATACATTAAACACTGTACCTGTCCTACTTCCACACTGTAGTTGGTCAGTTGACTTATTGTACCAACAGATACAGCTTCAATTTCTAGAGCACTCTGCAGTGCACTCCTGACATCATTCTTGATGTCTTGCAGCCTGTTCAGCTCTGCTCTTGCTTCATTTCTTAATGAATTAGCAGCATCAACAGCCATTTGAACCTAAATTAATGTCAACATGAGAAAATCACCAAGTCAGTTTAGATGCATTTCATTTAAAGCAACAATGTTGGCAAAGTAAAAAGAAATAAATATATAGATTAATTTCCTCACCCTTGACTGAAGACTGATGACACTCTGATTGTACCCAGCTTCCTTATTTGTAATGTTCCTCAATGTAGCCTCCAGGGAGAAGAGAGTGCTTTCTGAGAATCCAATACTGTCCAGAGTCCCCGTCAGTGTCTGAGTGAGCTGCTGGAGCTGTGCATCTTGTGCCACAAGGCCCCCTACAGTACTGCTGACATTCCAGTAAGTTTGCCAGGTGTCTTGCAAACCAAGTGTATCTGTACCCAGTGAATACTGGCAATCAAGACATCCTGTTATGAAAAAAGGATATATATATTATAACTACATAAACACACATACCATTCTAACTAAGCATGTACTTAATGAGCCATAGGCTTTAAAAGCAGACAACTACTACTTCATGACGCTATTTGTTAAAAGATGCCTTATGCTGTGTGTTGGCTGAAGATATCAGCCATGTGACACAAGTAAACTGTAACAGTAATAAATCGATCTTTTCAATGGGCAAATGTATCAATCTTTCAGAATCATAATTTCTGAATCATAAAATTTAAGAAATTATGACTTTAAAAATACATTATCTAAAACACAATTTTCCACAACTTTCCCCATTGAAAAGATTGAGACTTTACTGTGATTGTCCAGAAGACATTGTACACTGTATACTTACTAGTGCATCCAGCAGGACCAAATCCAATGAAAAATTTCTCACACTGGTCGCACTGCCTGCCTGTCACACCAGGCTTACACTCACACTGACCATATACAGTGTCACACGGGGCTGACGCATTCACACTACCAGTGGTGTTACAGGCACAAGCTGGAAGTAGAACAGGAGAAATGAAACCAGAATGAAAACATGAAAAATAATAAGTAAAAAGTTTTCTATTCAAAATTAAAATTAGATGTAAGTGTTAACAAGCAATGCCTGAGATCTTTTTCCTTGTAAAAATATACTGTCACTATGCAGCCCATTACCATAATCTGAATGTTTTTCATATACGTATCATACTGTGTTCATACCTTTACACAGTTTATATGGCTGACAGTCACCAAAATCCAGGTGTTCAGCCCTCACCTTTCCTCCAGTCCTTACTCTTAGGTTACCACACCCCAGTGTCATTAACATAACTTACCTTCACATGGTCTATATGGCAGCCCCCATAGTCCAGGTGCACACTGGTCACACTTGTCCCCAGCTGTATGAGACTTACATGAACACACACCTGTGTCTCCAGCACACTGCAATGTAGTACTGCCAGCCACATTACAGTCACATGGTATGCAACCTGAAATATAATTATCATGTTTGATATGTTTTTTTCCAGAAATCTTCATTAATAAATTTTTTGTTGTTATCATGATCTACCCACATCCACAAGTAAAATCTATGGACAAATGCACCCATCTTGCAAACATGGAAGACCGAGAAAGGCCATGCATCACTACCTCTGATTCATGGTGAGTTACACATACAACAAAGCAATGAAACAAGCAACCAATATCAGTGATACATACTGTTGAATGGTCTGATATTGTATCCCCAGTAGTTTTCCAGGCAGCTCCCACAGTCTCTGGTCCCCACTCCTGGTCTGCAATCACACTGACCCGTGGTGTGATTACAGATGGCGCTAGTGGAGCCAGTCATCACACAGTCACAACCTAAGAATATAGAATCTCTTGGACTAAAATATCAAAATAGTACCCTTTGCTTGTTATGCCTAGGGTCAAAACACTTAATATGTTGAACCTGTAGTCTAGATGAACTGAAGAAATTTGATTGCAACGTTATTGCTTTTTTATATCTCCATGTTTTACACTAACAGAAATAAACAGCACTGAATTTTACCTCTACAATTCTGCTGCGAGGCGTCTCCAAACATCCCCTCTATACATCTCTCACAGTGTAAGCCAGTGGTGTTGGAGCTGCACCCTGAGCATACCCCAGTCCTGGTGTCACAGTCCAGGGAGTTCCCATTACAGTCACACTCAGTGCAGGTGCCAGTGCCCTGAACCTCAGGGTTGCCATAGAAGAATGGTAAGCAGCTGGAAGTCAGAACATTATATTATATTATATTATATTATATTATATTATATTATATTATATTATATTATATTATATTATATTATATTATATTATATTATATTATATTATATTATATTATACACTCCAAATTGAACAAATATAATAGGAAGAAATGTGTAAAAAAATAATTTGGCCAATAATAAACCATTTTTATGTGAATGTAATGCTAAAACTATTAGCATATAGTCCAAATACCAAATTACAGTTAAAGGCTTAATTTTTTTGTTTCTTTAAATTTCAGGTCTTACAGATTCAATATATGCTCACTTCTAATATGCATTCATCCAATGAGAAATGCAGTAGACGTATATGCATCCCAAGAGCAGAAGTTCCCTTATTAGACTAATTCCCTTACCTATCACATATATCTCCAGTATAACCTAGAGCACAGCTAAGACACTGCACTGATCCGTTCACCTCAGTACAGCTGGGGTCCATGACCCTGGGGCTGTGGCAGGGACAGGGCCTACAGTCATTGGGGGTACCCTGGGTAGCATCGCCATAGTAACCAATGGCACACAGTTCACAGTTTGTTCCTAAATAATATAGAAAATTGAATAATTTTGCGTGGTTGTTACACTGTAACAAAAAGAATGTGCATATCTACTGGTGTTGTATTCTCAAAAGACTGTAGCTTATAATAAAGTATTTGTATTCCCTCAATACGATTTCTGCTCCTATAGTAATTATATATTATATTATATGGGTATTATTTTTTTACCTACCCCACTTTATTTTTTATCTTATCCCTACACAAATAGATGATAAATAGGTTGCCCACTGGACAAACTGTAAAATCTATATTCTCATAAATAAAAATATTTACATTAACAGGAACAGGCAGCATGCTATCCACAAGGGGCAACCTACTAATTTGAGGTAATTACATCTGAAGTAGGTATTGACCGAGTGCTTTCACTGGCAATATAGTCTCCATACCTGTGGTGTTATCCCTGCAGTCCTTGCACTCTCCAGTGTCTGGGTCACAGTACTCAGCATGGCCATTACACTCACAGGGAATACACACACCCAGGTAGCCATGGGTGGTCAAGTTCTCACGCTTGTACCCTGTGGCACATCTCTGGAATAAATATATCAGGGGCATATTAATCAAAATATGCAACTCTTCTGCACTGTTATGGATTAACAAGAAATTAGCAAATACCTTTGTGTTGCTGGCTGAGAGAGTGTTTTTAACTCTAAAATACCTTAAGACACCATCAACCTTTTTTATGACAAATGATTTCTTCCGATGATAAATTGAAAATGAATGATAACTATTCACAAACAGGCACATACATTTCTTAAGCATTAAACTATATAACTTATAAAATTAAGAATGGTTTTTATTGTCACCACCATTTATATTTAATGAACTTAATGTCTTACCTCACAAGAAAGTCCATCATATCCAGGAGGACATACACACTGTTCTACTGATAGTGCTAAGGACCCAGTGCCGGAGGTGGAGGCTTCTTCATACTGCACAGCTTCAATACTGAAAACATGGATTGAAAAATTACATGTGTATCAATGCTACCCACTTGAATATCCATTAATACTGTGTAAATTGAATATTTTCTTTCTAATCTTAATCCTCAGAAGTCGAAATATAAATCTTATTTAAGTAACACTCGTCATTTTGAACACTATCACAACTAAAATTAACTTTCCTCAAGGTTACTTGAGTTTAAATTCCACACATATATCCACCACTCACCTTGTGACATGGGGCCCTGTTGACCAGGAAGCTGGAAGCAACAGCCACTTCACATCAGCCAGACATGTGAGGAACTCCCCTCTACTCACTGGAGCATTAGTGTCCACAACCCTCCAGAAACTCTCCAGCCATTTCACTGATATTGTCGTGGTGGTGTTGACCTGAACTTCGGGCACTGAATAGTACAGTCTCTTCTGAGTGGGTGTGACCAACACCACGCTGGTGTTGAGTGGTGCTCCAAACCCAAGGACATTGATATAATGCACAGTCATGTTAAGACTGGATCCGTAATACTTGGTGAAGTCATTGATGAAGGTGTATATGCTTCTCCAATACAGAGGTTCTTGTGGGTTGT
>NW_019775982.1:0-20635 GCF_001039355.2 Lingula anatina
CTATGAGCTCCAGATACAGCAGTTACGATACTGGCAGGAGTTCCCGGGGGTCTGGGCGATCTTATGATACATCTTATACCTCTTCCAGGGGGACTGAGCCTCTGTCCTCCGCTTCCAGGTCAAAGTAAGTTATCTGTTAGGACATTTAGACAGTTTTATCTGTTGTAGACTTGCTTTAGAATTTATAAATGACTGGGTATATATTTTTATAGTAAACTTTCATCAAGTCTTAAACATTTTCTTTTTTTGCACATATAGGAATATTTCACTGGTTTTTGCCAAAATTTCATTGCCTTAGTTTGTTTCTGTTTAAGCCAATCCCTGGATAGTTTACAGCAATAAAGAAAACTAATATAGAAAACTTTTTATTATTATAGCAAAGTAAAAATACAGCTTTTCCTATCATCTTACCTTGTGCTCTTATATAATGCAATATTTGACTATTGAAAAAGAATCGGATAGGAATTGGTTAAGTTGCAACAAGTATTTTGGATTAGAGCTACAAACCAAAAAAATGCTTCAGTGTGTCACCCATTTTTTAATAAAGAAAATAAGCCTGACACCTGAATATAATTAGCCATTAGATGATTAGGTTCATACATATATTGTAACAGGTAAAGCTAGCTTCTCATGCTAGATTTATATTACAGCCCTTACAAACAAAGGTAAATTTTTTAAATACAAGAATGGATATTATGCCACAGTGAAATGTTTTTAAAATTGCAACACAAATATCTTTAGACATGCTATAATTCTTATTTTGGATGACTAATGCAGAATTTTATATTATTATAATATGACGTGACAAATATGTTGCAGAAACATAAAGAAACTTAGGATATTTTCCCCGCCTGTCTAATCTCACCAATTATCCTCAAAATTGCACCATTTACCTTATGATGTTACAAGCTGTACAAAAAGTGTGACCTATTATTAGGAGAGAAGTACAAGTAAAGTCTGGGTAAATGGCTTATCCTCAGCCAACCTAGATATGGGTAAAAGGTCAGTTCACATCAGGTGTAACTTAGCCTCTTTCAAGTACCAGGTGTCCTTATTGTTGAGATCTACAGAGCCTACAGAGGTAAACATTTTTGCATGGAATAAAGCAAGTTTTATAACTGATTGGAATTATGTGACTTGAAATGCCTTGTATCAAGTACATAACCTTTAAAAGATGTTAAAGAAAGAAGGTTATAATTACCAAAGAATGGTGAAATTTGGTTTGGATAACTGCAATAAAAATTTGGATCTAGTGTTTGAAAGTACAAAAATAGATTTGATTGGGTATAAAGTAAAAAGTTTCAAATGGAAGATAAATAATTGGTATGTTAGGCACTTTGCACTAATGATTTAGGGTTTTGAGACTGTGTTTGGGGAGCCATATTTGATGTGTTAATGCAGTGACTTATTCAAACCAAGTGGTATTTAAGTTGGAAATGATGTGAAAGGGTCCAGAATACCTGTGTTCACAGAATCTAGCAGTCTTGTCTGACAGTAAGGGAGCTTCTTGTGGTGATAGTAATGATGTTCACAGGTGTAACCCTGATATGGTGCCAAGCTGGGGTACTGTAATTGTGACTTTCTTGTTTCCATTTATACACTATCACAGGTATATTTAACATGGAGCAAATATGTTTGTGTTTGGTTTTGCCCAACAAACAGAGTTTTGTGTAGCAATTTTTTTATTGTTGCCTTTGCTAAGGAGGTTGTTTTTGCCAAGGAGGTTGTAAATTGGTTGTTAGTTAACAGTAAACAAATACTCAGAAATTGATGGGTGGATTTTGAAAAAAATTTCAAGATAGGTCAGAAATAGGATAACATAGAATTGATTAGATTTTGATGGTGATCCATTTATTACTCAGTTCATAAATATTTAGAATTAAGCTCCCTTGGCGGAGGTCTGCCTCTGAGTGCTTTTCTAGTAATGTATGTAATTCTCTTACTCTATTTGTGATCATGTCATATTGTTCATCAGTAGTTTCCATCATGTTTTTCATGCCTGGCATTCTTTCTTCCTCAGCTTGGTTTTCTGATGCTCACCACACACAGGCTACATGAAACTTAACCTGTTTGATTTTTTGCTGAAAAATACTTCTGAAATACATCTGCTTATGGCCCTGATCATCTTATTTAAATGAAGATGTTTGTAATATAAAATGAACACACATTTTGTTTCTTTTCTTCCAGGCTGAGGGCTGATGGTTCCAGTGGCTCATCCAGAAAAATAAGTGAAAGTGTCACTGAAAGAAATGGATCTAGCAGGTAAAATTGTCTCTGTTAAAATTAAAACACCGTTATCTTATGAAATTACATTTCTGATGTATCTGATGTCCTATATATAATTCCTTTGCAGTCTAAATAAAATGAAGTCATTTTGCTATAATTGTGCTGAAAGGATATTACTATTCCAGTTGCTACATATATTTGATATTGAGAAGATTAAGAATGTGTTAAACAATTACCATATGTTTTTCTTTCTCTTTAGATTGCGACCAGACAGTTCTATCAGGAAGAGCAGTGAAAGTGTCACAGAAAGAAACGGATCCAGCAGGTAAATAAGTGCATGAAAGAATGAGAAATTTGGTCCTATGATATTTATATTGATGAGATGATGATGTGTGTTCTTTAATGAATTCATCTGGAGCCATTATATCTATATGCTATTGTGTAATTGAGTCTCTGTCTAAAAGATACACGTCTTAGGATCAGAATCAGACATTTGGCCAAATTATTTTTACTTTTTTTGCATATGAAAGAATCCATATGCCTAATTTACTTTTACAAGAAATGTGATTTTAGGTATTTTTGATATGCCCAATGTATGTTGTAGCTCGTCTTTGCAATTGCTGCATTGCATTTTGGTAAATTGTGTTAGTAGTTCTTGATTGAGTATCCTCAGATTATGGTTGTGTTTTCAAAGATTGTGATTGTGTTTTCACAGATATTCAAGGCAAGGATCTACAGACAGTAAAGATTCAGACAAGGGGTCAGATCGCTACAACTGGAGGTCAAGGATAAAGGAATATTCCACAGAGCAAGATGGTGGGACAGGGACTGGGACAAGAAAAAACAGGTCCACAGTGACCCCACCAAAAGAAACATTATCTTCAAGACTTCGAGCTGCCAGAAATTCCAAGTCATCTTCAAAAACTGAAGAAAGTGCTGGACCAGAGAAACAGTCCAGTTTTCTAAGTTCTCGACGACGGCAAGCTGAATCGAGTAGAACGACAGGAAGCAGCAGTGCTGATGTTTCCAAGAGTTCTCGGGTTTCTCCGCCTTCTTCTGGCACCAGTGAGAGCTTGGGAGCTCGTTCTACACGAGCATCACGAGGAATATCGTCAAATCATGAGAAGTCAACAAAGACTCGTGTTGGATCTTCGCATTCTTCTGTTGACTCAACAAATGAGGATAGTAAAGAGAAGGTTTCCAGTACGTCATCGTCACAGAGGTTGTCTTCACAGCGGAATAAATCTAGGCCAGTTTCAGAAGTTGCTGAACAGAATGGACAGGTGACATCACTGAAAGATAATGCCAAGACTCAATCAAGAACAGCGACCACAACTAGACGTGACAGAATTAGCGACAGAAAATCTCAGGAGTCAGATTCTTCCTCTGATGTTGTAAAAAATGAAAACACTGTCATGACCAACTCTGAAAGCCGTACAGAGAGGAGGTCACGCTACAAAGACGAAGGTAAAAAGCCAGTTTCTGAGGACTCTGATTCTAAACAAACAGCAGTATCTTCAGTTAAACATGGCAGCAGCAAACCTCAGGAATCAAATTCTTCATCAGATGTTTCAAAAAATGAAAAGCCAACACTGACGGAAGCAGAAAAACCTACATACTTTGACACAGAGAGTCGAGCAGAGCGAATGTCTCGCTATAAAGAAGAACGTAGAAAGCAGCTGGCAGCTGTGTCTACAAAGTATGGACCAGAGACGACGTCTTCCAGTGAACCTGAGGCAGGTCTGCAACCTTCCTACCTGCGCTATTCTAAACGTTGGAAAAAAGACAAAGAAAAAGAGGAATCAAAAGAAGAAAAACCTGCAGAAAAGTCCACAGATAAAAGCGAGATCATTGCCCAAGAAGACACACCTGAAGACAAGCCTGATGAAAACCAGAATGTCAAGGTTTCAGTGTCCAGCGAAACTGACAGGTTTGTAAAAAGTGTTTGAGAGTAAAATCGTACATGTTTTGAAATTATTGAAGCTTGTTATTTTTTAGGTTGTTTGGGCTTCATTTTAATGCAGGGAGACAAAGTTTCTTGTTCCAACATGATCGTTTCATTTTCAGCCCAAACTTTGTTCCATTTTGAATATCTAAAATTTGTCAATTCCTAGATTATTTTTAAAAATTCATTTTTATACAGTCATCTTAACTAGAAAATGAAGTGTTATGTGAATAGAGAAATGAAAATTTTCTTCTGACAGATGTCTACTAATGTTTTAAGCAGGGGTGAAAACATAACCTCTTTGGCGGAGGTAATAAAAAATAAGAGAAAGAAAAAAATTCAGAAGTTCACTGATTAGGTAGGGATAATAACTGCATAAAGCATGTACAGTGACTTCTATATCACTTTGAACTTCCTTTAGGAAAGCTTGGCAAAAAATTATGAAACGAAATGTAAGGAATTTAATGAGTGGGCTTAGACATTTAACTGATGTGTCTAGCACTTAACGTACATCTTTTAAGACACTCAGGATAGGAATGTGAAATTAATGTTTAAAAAAAAAATTGAAGAATTCAACGAGTAGGCTGAAATATTTAGATGACTCACCTGCTAGCATCAAGCTGGTAGTGTGATTAATTGGAGAAAAATTATTTTCCATCTTTTTTTTATTTACCTAATAAAAGTCCTATGCATTAGGCAAAAACTAAATAAAGACCAGTGGGATACTGTATCTGAAACGAACTGCTGTACACTATTTTTAACCATGCAGAGATGTCAAAAGATATAAAAAGTCAGGTGAGATACAGGTGCACTAGCTAATTAAACCAGATCCCCACCTCTCTACTGCTGTGCCTATGTGATTAGGAAGCAAAGCACAGACTTGCTTCATACTTGCTACACACATAAGTGGTAGTTTATTACCCCCCCCCCCCCCAACCCAGGAGGTTTTGTTTTATTTATTTATTTATTTATTTATTTATTTATTTATTTATTTATTTATTTATTTATTTATTGGTTAATGGGCTAACTTAAAAAAAGTTATGGATGGATTTTGATAAAAATGTCAGGATAAGTCAGAAATGGGCTGACTTAGATTCTGGCAATTATCTATTAATTGATTAATTTACAACACTGAGAATTAAGCTCTCTCAGTTTTTTTTTTTTTTTTTTTTTTTTTCTTTTTAGTGAATTCCTTGTATTAAAATTGCTTTTATTTGCTTTCATTGAACATCGTTTGTTTGCTTTTATGATGTTATTTACAAGCTATAATGTTTTATTCCAAAACTGCAATAATGATAGAGGCTGGTGTACAATGTCATTTGGTAGGGTAAAAAATTGGATGACAATTCTGTACAATGAATATTTCAGTCAACTTTTTTTGGTTATCTTTAGTTATTTATTCTATAAAGCACAGCACATTTAACATCATGCTAAATTGCATGTACAAGATGAAAAAGGTGAAATATTGTTGGATGGGATTAGGGAGAGCACCTTTACCATCAGAATCTCCAGAATGTTTGTTAATTATGTTCTCCCGACTTCCCACTGTGGGTAGTTTTCTGCCTGTCTAAGCCTCTGAAATCTGCCTGTAAATACTAATGTTTGCTGCTCACTTACAGCACGGACTTCCCTTCACAAGGTTAATGGTAGTAACAAGCGGTGAACCACATCTACTGGGGGAGTTGTAATTAATCAGATGTGACTACCTGAATGTTACACCTGGATAAATAGGTGACAGGTAGCAGGGAACATGACACACGCGTCCATTGCCGAGGCAGAGATTTAGTTGCTTTTCTTTTTTTCTTGGCTTGGTGACTTTTTCTGCCTGCCTGCCTGTCTTTCTCACTTCAGGTAGCAACAGCACCGTATCCCATTTCAAGTGGGAGAACATTAAAAAGAAGTCGAGGCAAAACGCAGTTCTCCTAAAGCTTAGTTTGCTGTGTAAGCCCTCGCTGAGTTAACCCTCGCAGGCAGTTTACTATTAAACCAGCCAGCTAGGAGCAAAGTAGATGTTTATTAGTTGTGAATGTTAAAAGACTTGACCTGGGATTGCTAGCAGTGGATTTTTTCTCTGAAAATAACTTATGATGTGAGCACATGAGATACTAGCTGACTGTCTGCTAGCAGAAGAGGACTCGCAATGGGGCACTGGTAACTATGATTTCCTCTGGAGTAAAGGTTGGCAAGTTGATAGGAGACTAAATATGATGATTTGTAGCGAATGGTGGTATTTATAAAACAGAACAGACAAAAAATGAAACAGGAGTTGTGTGTGATTATTTAAGACCATCTTTCCTGATCATAATATATAGTTATTGATGGGCTTTACCTATATGTAAAAAATAATCATCATAGTTGACTTTAGAAAGTGATATACTGTTGTTCTATCATCAAGACTCTAACATGCAATGGTAGACATGATATTTATTCTTGATACTAACTGCAGCAATCAACCCAAAGGAGAAACATAATTATAAATCACTGTTGATAGTTGTTAAGAAAGACGTTGACATGTTAAGTTGACATCTTTATTCTTCACTTGGTTTAGATAGCCCCTATTGCTTACTATACACATGGTTCTGTTTTTATTTGGGGCCAGTTATTTGTAGCATTTGTATGTGGCAATGTCATACATGGTCTAGACCAATTTGTGCATGTAGGAAATGGGAATACCTTGAGCTTGATGCCAAGTGAGATCATAGTTTTGATTAGTTTACAAAAAGGACTTAATATTTTAGTTTAGTAGGAAATAAGTGAAAAGGTTCTGATTGCAGTTTAATGCTATGAGAGATTTATTTATTATTTTGATTTAATGAGTTTTTAAATATTTTGATTCATTTATTTATTGATTATTTTCATCATAGATTTTGCAAGGCAATTTGTTCTTGTTGTACCTAGATAGCTTCTCCTTTATTTCAACAGTCAAATGGTGAATGTTTTGGTTTGTGGTTAGTTATCGTGACAAAGTTGGTGTTATTTCATATCCAACTGCCTTTCTGTTTGTGCTTAGGTATATGTTCAGAAGCTTTAATGAGTTCAGTAAAAAGTTTTTATTTTGAAACTTTGGTGGCAACTAAAACGGGCATTGTTTCATGTTTGTGAACTGTAACAAGAAGTTTACATTTCACTTTGAATTTTTTTAATGTTCCATGATTTATCAAAAGTTCAAAGATGTTCAATTTCCCATAGGTTCAAAAAATAACATGTAGCAGATTGTGGATTTAAAAAAAAATTGTTTCATAAATCACTGTTAAAGATAAAAGATATTGAAAAAATATACGTAAAAAAAAATCCAACTTTTCAGTGTCAAATGTTAAACACAAGCTAATCCAGCAGGAGTTCTCTGCAGTTGCTGCTGCCAAATTGCACATAAAGCGACCACATGGAAAAATACACATGGTTCTACATGCTGAAAACCCTTTTCAAGTATTATACACAGGTTGACATGATGTGTGTTTGAGTTGGCATTGTGGAGTGTGCATTCATTCCAGTCAGTTTCTTTGCATGCTAAAAGTCATCTGAGAAGTTTTGAGAGTCTGATAGCTTCTAGTTTTTGACAACAGGGTTGGTAATAACTCGCTGAATTTGAACAAAGCTGAAAAATACTATTTTAGAAAATTTGTTTTTGCTTTCAGAAAAATATGGTGTGAAAATCTTGAAAAATCCTTAAGCTCTTGTCAAAAATTAATTTTTTTGTGATAAATTGAAAATACAAAAACTTGAAAATCAAGAAAAAAAATATTAGTAAGGAGTTTGAAAATTGTGATTAATTACCGTATCAGATGGGGTTGCCCTGCTTGTTGCAGGTTATATTCTATTACATCAATTTCTACCAAGAATGCCTGATGTTTGCTGATTACAGCTATTAACTGTCTTATCGGATTTAAATGTTATTTGAAAGAGTTGAGTAGAAGGTATGCCTAATCACGGCAGTATTTTATGTTAGGGTAATTTTTTTTCAGCTGGTTATTTTGCTGTAAAATCCTGGCTTCTGTTATCCTTGGTTACGGGGAAATGTTGAAACTGATTTGAAAACTAAAAAAGAAAGAAAAAAATGAAGACAGGGAAGCAGTTAGTATGTTTACTTATTTGAGTATATAGACGGTGGAGGGGGTGGGGGCACTTGTTATGAAATAATTCTGGAGCATCAAATTCATGTGGGCTTCACCAGTTTTTAATCCAGCCTCCGAGGAGAAGAATGAAGGTATGAAATTTTTGATACTGCTCTCCAGATACTGGTCATCAAGACACAAACAAGGCTGCTATGGAAGTACTGCCTAAAGTCCTATTCATAACTTGTAGATCAGATGAAAAACAGAAAATGACCTTTCCAGCCATGTAAATCGGGTTAAAAAGGATCACCATCTGTTTAGCTCCCATGTTAAGTAATCTGGCTGCCTGATGAAGTAAGATTGCCTATTTATGATCTAATTTAGACCTATTGTGAACGTGATCCACCCATGCTCATGGCTGCCTTTATGGACCTGTTGCTGTTCCTATACATGTAAACACAGCTGGACATTTGCAGTAATAACTCAGACTCCCTTTCACTGGGTTTTGTAGTTCTACCTATCAACCAGGCCAAGGGCATTTTTTCATTGTAGTCTATCATGTCAAACCACAGGTATCGCAGCAGTGCATATTTCTAGTTTTTCCAATTATTTCTTTTATGGGAAAGCATGCTAAGAAAAATGTTGTTTTGTAGTGTTCCTGTTATTCTTTAATATATAATATGTACATTAGCAATATGGCCACTCCCTTGACCTTATCAATATCAGTAGCAGTCATCAATTTGAGTTGATGTCATGTTAAAGGAGATCAGAATTTCAGTACAATATAAAAGTTAATTGTCATATAGAAATTGCCTTTTAAACTAAAACAGTATTTTTTGGGAGTCAACCAACATGACCTGTATTATTCTCCTTATAAACTGGTTCTTCATGAAAAAAATCTTTAAAGCCACTTTGAAGGGCAATATGTACAAGGAACATGTACAAGGCAACCCCAAGGCCAACAGCTGGCTGATGATTTTTTTTTTTTTTTTTTTTGATTTAATTATTATTTTTTAAAATATCTCAATGCGTACAAAATTTGCCAGTAAAAATATCTGTGATCATCTAGTGAAAAAAAAAAAGTGGCCCTGATAGGTAAATAATGGACTGTGTTAACTGTGTATATATCTCTGTCTTCCTCAAACCTTCAAGGACAACAGTTGGGTTCTTCCATTACATTACAACAAGGACTGTATTTTAGCAACTTAATCGATCCCGTTTTAATGGCAGTTGTATTGAGTTACTAAGTGGTAATAAGGTGTAATCTATCACTCTGATAGATAGGACTACACCCCAATACACAAACCTCCAAACATAAAAAAGATTTACAATAAAGTTCCCATTCACAAACTTTTAAATTTAAACCATCATAAGATTCCAAAGAAAGTGATCTGATTACAGACTTCAAATAAAACGTGTTCTCCATCACAGACACATTTTCTTTAATTGCACTGTTGTGCCTGTTTATATCCCATGGTTTTCTGATTAAGCAGGTGTCCGCTTGAAAATTTGCACATTGTGTAAATGCTTGTCTATGATGATATATTTCAAACCATGGAGGTCCTTCCATGACATGTAGTCTCTCCAGATTGTTCATGTGTTTTGTCCAGTGAACATTTCTGTCCTGTGGAGACTTATGATTAAACAGGTGACTGTTTACGCATGTGCACAATGCGAAAATGTGAAAATGTTCGTCAGTTGAGATATCGTTGTTGTTGTTGTTGTTGAAACCCTGAGAAGTCCTGTACTGGTGTACTGGCAGCCTGTGATGTATGAAATGTCAGCTTTCTGCTTGACTGGAGCTGAGAGAGGGAGGTTATATATATATATATATATATATATATATATATATATATATATATATATATATATATTTTTTTTTTGATGGATTATTTGAAGTGGCCAAATTTAGTATGAATAAATTAAACATTCATTTACTGTGATATGATACTGAGAAAAATTTTTTTAAAAGACTTTTGTTAATTGATGTGTATGAAGGGCGAAAGGATCTATTTGTATGGACATTTTAATCAACCCTGGAAATTTGATTTAGGAATACTGCAGATGTTTATTTAATATTAAAAAAATTAAATTTACAGGATTTATTTTTTACATGTCTCAAGAATTTCATTGTGTATAATATGGTTTAAATAGTCTGAACTAGACAAAACAAAACTGCAATGTTTAAATTTTCTTTTAACAGCATGAAAAGGTCTTATTGAAAGCGTGTCTAAGGAAGGAATTGATAAACCTTCATAGCTCTATATATTTTACCTTTTACTTGATAGAAAGGGGGAAAAATGAGAATATACCAGAGATACTGAGATTAACACCTGCTTCTACCTGATAATAGCAATATGTATTAAGAGCTGATTTAACAACCACCCCTTAAGGACATAATAAGTTTATGGTTGTATGAACTGGAGACTTGACATGAAATTAGTAGTTTTTTGGTCTTGGCACACATATTGTTCTGTCAAAAGCAGTTGATAATGTTTCATGAATATGTATTTTTGATTAACCCTTGTATGGTGCAAAGAGCTCTTTATGTGATTTATGCCTAGAAGTAACAGTGGGAATTCCATAGGGAAATATACTTAAGTTCTGAAGTCATGAGGCATAGTTTTATATAGCTTTTCATACTGTAAGAAATATTTGAGTATCTTTGTATTAGATATAGACTTATGCATAACAAGGACTGATACATTAAATGTCCTCTATTCCCAATATGTTTTTGAATAGTTATATCTTCCAAAAACTGATGTTCTCTTCTCCGCTTATATAAAGATATTATCTGTGTTTTACTTTTAATGAAAATGTAATATTTTCCTTCTTGCAGTTTAAGTACCAAAAGTGAAAAGGCTAAGCGTACAGCAGACTCCTTAGTTGAATCAAGAAAAGAAATCATAGGAAGACGCAGAGCAGACGACAAATCAAAATCTTTCATCCTTGAAACCCAAAATGATGACTATTCACACAAAAACCTTGACGAGGAAGATAGATTTGGAAAAGAGGAAACAAAAGTGGTGGGAAAACAAAAGAAAGATTCTGTTTCAGAAGACATCATCCAAAAATCTTCCATTTCTGATAAGACATCTCCCTTGCCAAGCCCTTCTGAGGAGAAAGGACAGATCTCTTCTTTCAGAAGTGGATCTATCGGGAGGAAGAAACCTGTGGACAGTGACGTGCCTTCTGCCTTGAATTCCAACAAGATGGCGCCAAGAGAGGAGCAAGTGATGGAGGAAGTCTCCTTACCATTCAAAAAGAGCACTGCCACAGACATACCCAGTTCATTTGACAAGACCTCTCCAGAGCAAGGTCCTGACAAAACCTCAAAGACAAGTTCTCTTGAGAGAAAAACAGATAAGAGCAAACCCTGGATGAGTTCTCTTGACAGACAGGCAGATAATGAGAGCAAGTCATCTCAAAATAAGAAAAGTGATGCACCAGTTAGGAAGTTGTCAACGGAAAGAGAAACAGAGAAAGATAGCGCCAAGTTTTGGTCTATTGGAAGAGAAGCAAAAAAAGAAAACATTGATATTTCTGGCAATAAACAAGCTATCACAAAGAGTGACAAAAAGTTGTCTGAGAGAAATTCTTCTGTAGAAGGTAGTAGAGAAAGTTTGAAGACAAAAGACACATCCGAAAAAAGCAATACATTTACTGACAATAAGAACCTTATTGAAACACACATAACTCCTAGAGCTGAGAGTGCTAAAAAGCTACTTGAAAAGAGCATCTCTGCAGATGGCAGAGACATTGTAAAAGAAAAAGACACTCATAGCATACCAGACACACAACATTCTACACCTGACAAAAAAGCCAGTGAGAAAGATGAGGTGGTTCCCAGTGCTACTTCACCCATAGATACTGGTAAAGAAAAGAAGACCAGGGATGCAGATGGCGTCCATCGGCATGTGAAGACCAGAAAGGACAAGAGTGAACAACGTAAATCAGAATTAAACAAGTCTGAAGACTCTGTTTCTGGTAAGTTTTTCTAATGTGTTGTCATAAAAGGAAATTTACTTGCCTATTGTCAATTTTTTATTTTAAAGTGCATTTTTTATTATACAGTCTTGGAAGATAATTCTTTAAGTAATGAATTCCCTTGTGAATCTGTTAAATGTCATACCCAGACTCAAGCCAATGGAACTGTCCATTGGAAAGGTGTTAATTTCCAAACCTCTAGGCATAAAAGCCATGGCTATGAGAAGTATTTTCACTCAATATTTTTGAGTCTGACCTTTCTTACAGATGGGTTAAGAAGTGTTGAAATCCCAGCACTTTGTGTGTGTGTGTGTGTGTGTGTGTGTGTGTGTGTGTGTGTGTGTGTGTGTGTGTGTGTGTGTGTGTGTGTGTGTGTGTGTGTGTGTGTGTGTGTGTGTAAAAGTGTGCATGAGTTTATGTGCATACACACATTAATTTTTTAGAGTTTTTTATCTTTCAATTTTTATGCTGTTACACTTCCTTTCATAGGTGTTATAAAGATATTTTTATCTCATATTACTGGCTAACTGATGCTTAAGTATTATGAATTTGTCAAAGAAGAAGTTTTTATTTAAAAATTGTGTGAGAACTTGGATCCCCTCCAGGTCCAAAGCTTGAGGTAAAGATTGAAATTGCAGATGTTAGTTTTTCTGTGTCGTGATGGTGCTTGAGGTTGCTGTTTTATTTCAACAAAATAGCCCAATCAAAAGTCAGCATTGTTTACTGAATAAAAAAAGGTGTGGATATCTGTTTGTTAATTTGGCATAACTTTTGCAAAAATGTGACTAAACTATGGTTAGCCAAATGGCAAGCAGGATAGCAAGGTCAGGTGGGGTAGAATGTGCCTATAGCAGACATGACACAGTTGCAGCAGGCTTAGGTTTTTTTTAAACCAGTGTGATTGCAGTTGTTGTGCTTCATTCACTTTGTACTCTGTACACAATGGTGACTCTCAGATATGAGTGAATGCTACCACTTGTAAAAAGTTCCACTGCTGAGATTTCTTTCAAATATTTGAATAAAAAGAATTTACTTTTGTTAATGCTAAGAAGAAAAAACGAGACATGGATTTAATTTTCAAAGACATAAAGATGTATTTCATGAAAGTTCTACATGTTTATCATCAGAGTGGACTTAGGTATTCAGTATTTAAGTTTAGACCAACTTTTCTCTTCAGACGTTCATTTAAGGTTGCTTCATGTCCTGTTGTATAAACCTGACTGGATTTCTCCTACTTCTGTTGTATAAACTTGAACTGTTTCACTAAGCTGTTCCAAGTTCTGTTATGTCACCTGTACCCCCCTTCCACAAAAAAAACAAAAAAACAAAACGTAAATGTTTTAAAAAACCATGATGTAAACCTGTTCCCCTGCATGGGTACCTGATGTACCAGGTGTGGTGGGTATAGACCTGATGTAAACCTGTTCCCCTGCGTGGGTACCTGATGTACCAGGTGTGGTGGATAGACCTGTCACCGTGCCAAGGTTATCTATGACAGCATTACCTGCCTTTAACACACTGGAGATAACAGTAGGAGGTCAGGCCAGGTCGGGTATGTTTTATACTTAATGGTACAAACTTTTGCTAGGTTTTGTAAATCGCAGGCGTAGGTACCAGGTAAATAGTCTGATAAAAGGTCACCAAGGTGTGTGATGTTGATACCATGTTGTTACTGTCAGCCACCATCCTGGCCCTGCATCAGTTACATCAGATGATGTAGACCACACAGGCTGCCGCAGAGGAAAGTCAGTTTTTTTTCTTGAAAGTCAGATTTTTTTCTAGTTGAATGTGATCAGTTATCCAGAATTAACACTATTTTTAAAAAAAGTTTTGTTTATTGTAGAGAGTATTCTGTTCTATTTTGAGTAACATGATAACCCACCAGTGATATCACTGTGATAAACTGTAATACTGGTGTCCCAAAAGTTTATTATTACACAAACTGTTATATTTTCCACATGGGACACTTCTACACCTCTCCCATGACTAATGGAGGTTTTTCACTCTACGGTGCATATATAGTCTACCAGGGGATCAGCTGAAAGATTTATGTTCTTAACCAGGGGAGCTTATCTCAGGTAGAAAGTGATGACAGGTAAGGATATTTTTGTTTCAAATTACGTCACCAAAGCCAGTCTAGTTAATTATCAGGTGCACTGCCTCAGTCTAACCAACAAGCGGACGGCCTGGATACCCTGACAGTTTTAACGCAGAGATTTACAAAACGGGCGGAGGTCGTTGGTTTCTAAGGTAAATCTTGAAGCTACTTTAACACACTTGGGTAATTGACAGTGTACTGGGGTAATTTATATGTCTATTTTGTGTCACTGTTGTCACAAGGTGTAGGTGTGATTTATTATGGCTCTCCACGGGACAGAAATAAAAGGTCTTATTGTCTGTTTGTTGGCGTGTCCTGTGTCAACATCTTGGACCTAACTGATACTTAACTTAGTCTTGAAGTATTGTTTTATCTCTTGACCGATACCAGGGTCTCAGGATGAAAGTTTGGTATGTGGTATGTATGTATTTATACACGTACATTTTTTTACTATAGAATGACTGTGAACAGGGAAGTGCCTTGTGGGTCCTTTTGTTAAAATCGTGACTTTGAAGAAGGTCAGGTCACAAATTCTTTAGACACAAAAGGAATATATAGTATTGCTGGGTATTTTTAGAGGTTAATTTAAGATTTTTTTACCTCTGTGTTTGGACACATGGGGAATGTATTAGGCACCCTGATGAGAGGAGCAGGAGCGGGGTTAGGATCACTGTGCCCATGTATATGTAAGTATAGTGTACAGTGAAGGTGCTGATCACACCCCTCGGATATCACAGTGTGTGTATGGTCCTTCTGTCTATTGCATCAAACAGTTAACTAGGAGGTTGGGCTTTACCTGCTTGTGGAAGGTATCACTATGGAAAATATGTTGATTTCTTTTGCATTGGAGATTTTGTTATTGATATCATTTACTAGGTCCTTGATTGGTTCTGTATAAAAATTAGTTATCGAGTTGAGCAGAAATAAAACAAGATGCAAGTGAACCCAGGAAGTCTTTTTCATATAATGGCAAGATTAAAGTGAAATATCATTTGGCCCAAGGTTAGACAATGGTAATAGTTTAAGATTAATGTTTTTGAAGAAAAAATCAAATTTATAAGGATGAAACTAAACTTTGAAAACTGTGATTTAGATTCATGATTTTGAAAAAAAAAAAAACCTAAAGAGATTAATTCAAAAATGAAACTAACATGATTTAATTTTGAGGAAAAAACATGTTGAGGAAAAAAACAAACGCATAAAAAAAGATATTACTCCAAAGATGAAAACCACTGATGACTATGTTTCTGATCAGGTTGATAGTTATCTCTCACCTCCCGTGATATTTGGCATTTATACCTTGTTTTTTGTTCCCCTTCCTACTTCTGGGTCAGTAATTTTGTGAGGAAAGAAACAGGAGTAGATGAGTTCCTGTAGAATAGTCTGTGGTTCTCCCTGCTCCTATTCCACAGTATGGTGTCTGCGGTTACAGGCTGTGTACACACATAAATATATATCATCTCTTTGTGACTGTCCTCAACAATAGGGAGGATGCACTTAACACCATTCAACGCAACAAAAACTCTCCTGTTGTTTGCAGTAGTAAGAGGCGGTAGTCGACTCAGTGAGCTTCATTGATGGGCTATTGTATTTTGGAGGTGGAACCAAGATGTGTATTTTGGGTCCGTAAGCATGGGAAATGCCTTTGTGGACAGAGATGTGACTGGGACGTGTGTTTATTAGCGGATTATGCAAGTGCGGTCAACTGACTTAGTTTTCCGTCCAAACACTACGTTTTGATTTACGTAGGAAAACATGCTTGTGAACTGAGGAATCTTTTTCGGGGGTATTATTATTCATGTGTAGCTGACTAAGTTGGGTTTCCAGTACTTAGTGTGCCGTACAAATACCAAGTGATGATTTGTGGCACAGCTTACCTGTGAGCCTGAATCATAACTGTTACAGCACTTTATCACAGATTTTGGAAATGCAACAGACTTTTTTTCTCCATCTTTTCCAAACAGTGGCTTTAGTTTTTGGAAATTGGTTATTAACCCAAGGACCATGTCCCATGGATTATGAAGGCATGTCGGACACTATTATAGCTACTGAAGTTGTGTTTTGTGATGGAGAATATTTCTTTATACAAAAATTCACAGAGGGTACAAGTGTAGCTGACTCAGCCTTTCTTTCCGGTATTATGAGGTATTAAGAACCACTTCATAGACTAAGAAAGAGAAACTGACTGACTCAATTAATTCTTGGATGCCGAGGTTAGGAGTTGTACCAAAGTGAGCCATACTCCTAAAAGATCAACTGGCTCACCTGTGGGGAAATCATCAGGATGAAAAGATCCTATGTTAGTAAATAAAATGGCATCACAGAAATAGACTTAGTCCAAGATACAGAAGATGGAGCTGGATAGAGTTGCATTAACCGTTGTTTGGACTTTTGTTTTGGCTATTTTGGGTGTTTTGGTTTGGTTTATGAAAGGTTAGTAGATGCACACACATGCATACAGGCATGTGCACACACACACACACACACACACACACACACACACACACACACACACACACACACACACACATGCACATACACAGCTATGTAGGTAGGCTTTATCCTGGTTAAATATACTATTACTGTAGGAGCATGAATATAGTATTGCAAAGTCTGTTAAGGGATATTATGCGAAAACTTAAACTGTGGAAATTTTAAGTCTTAAAAAGTCTTGTTAACTGTAATCATAATGATTCTAACAAACTTTGTCATCAAGAAGCAATATTTTATTGGAAATTTTTAAATCACAATCAGGGTCATCTAGTGACATGGGTGGGGATGAGGACACAGTCTTATGGAATGAGTCTCTGTCTTGGTAATAGAATATATGTACTTCAGACCCTTGTCATCATCCAAAATTTTTATATACTTTTTTCATAAGTTTTTTGCAAGATTCTTTAACAATTAATTAATTATTTAAAAGTTGATTGATGGAGAATCAGAATTCAAATTATCTTATTCTAAAGCAAGCCCCAGGTTTTTCATGCTTGAACATGCTCAAAATCTTTTTCATAAGTTTTTGGTGAATACTGGTGCAGTATGGAGAAAAGCCTAAATGCTGTTTTTCTCTCTAGATGTAAATAAGAAGTACATCCTGTTTGGAAGGCTATATTTATTCTTGGTTTACCTGCTCAATCTCTCTGGTATTCTAGTAACCCACAAAGTTTGTAAACACAGCCCTCTCTTTACATGATTACTGACTTAAAAAGGAGGGTGTTACCTTCTTAATCAAATATCAGGTGCTCTCCTCTGAGATATATGGGCAAATTCTTTTACTCTAATGAATAAGGCACTGGTAAGTTATGTTGCCTCACAAAAATTATGGACTTTTTTTTACATTTTAAAGCAGACTATTTATAATATATTTTATTTATTTGTATTCTATTTCAATAACATGTTTTCAAAAATGGAAAATTTTCTCTATCTGTATGTTGATGAAATAAAGGAACAGGGTGATAACAATGTCAAAAGTTGGGTTCAGGTCAATTTTGTCAAACATCTGTCATAGCGATAAACACTAACATCAGGAAGTATACTTTTAATTGCACCCCGCCCCCCTTATGTAGTCTTTCTATGACCCCATTCCCATACCTGGATCAATCTAGCAGGATCGACCCATCTCTGAGGGATTTCTCGCTAAATTAAATTCAGTTTAAGTGGCTCTGATGTCTGGCACACCGACTGAATCTGTTAGGGGGTAATTAACTATTGTTTAGCTGCTTCAGTAGGCATGCCAGACATGTAAGCTGCTTAATTCGAATGTAATTTAACAAGAATCCCCGCGGAGATGGGTCGATCCTGCTAGATCAATGTAGGTATGGGAATGGGATCTATGATCCCATGGTTCAGTATGATGACTGAGTAAATGGAGAGATTGTTTAACAGGTAAGATTGTAAGCAAGCTACAACACCTGAAAATCAGAATTAAATCTTAATTTATTTAAACCAATCTAAAGCAGATTCAGGCATGTTCTACAGTGTCAGGTCCCTTATTATTACTAGTCATTTGTGCAGCCATTTTTAAAAATTGAACAGATTTTGTCTATTTTAGTGCAATCATAGTTGGATAAACCCATGACCTAGGCCATAAACCATGCCATGTTTTCTTTGATTCTTTACAATAAATGGTGACATTAATTATATGTTGGTCCTAGTGGTGTCAGACAGACTTCAGTAACTTGTTTTGCATAGTTAAGCTCTCTATTTTGCATAAGATTTGAGGTGGGATGTTGCAGTTGTCTGGCTGGACATGAAAAAATGAAGTTAGACAAGATAGGAACAACTTTTTTTTTTGTAGTTTGTTTTATACCCTAAAGGTATTCATTAATATATGTTACCATTTTATCATTAATTCCAGCTGGTTTGTAAGGAAATAGCAAAATGCAAGGTGATCCATGCCTCTCTCAATACTGTACAATGAGTGTTTTCAGTGCTTTTTATGATGCTATCAATTTTAGGAAGTTAATTTTCACTTACGTGATGTTCTCAGTGAAAATGAGAATATTAATGTCATGTTAAGAAGCAGAAAGAGGGTTGGTAGACTTAATGGCCTGCAGACACGCTAAGACCAATCTTAAGAATAAATAAGTTGAGATGAGAAGCAGTTTATGATGTGACTTGTGAACATTAACCAATTCTTCATATTATTACCTGTAGTTTTTTATAGAACAGAACTTTATACTTGGTAGATTTCTTCCTTTTTTTCCTTTCTGAAAAAGACAACATCTGGTGTCTAAGAAGCCACTCTGAATATTTGATCATATGTGTCTCTTCGAAGCTACCACAGCTGCTCTCGGAAAAGTCCAAGCATTCAGCGGAACATCTGTGTACAGAAATATTTATGACGGGATGAAGAAACATCCACGATATGACAGCGCTGTGTGACTTGCTCGACTGGTTGAGGTGCGGGAGGAACTGTCCATGGGGAATAGGATCGTATATCTACTCTACTTAATGCATTGATTAGGCAAGCAGAGGTCTAGGTACTGCATTAATGAGAGGTGTGTTTTAGGTATTGTATGACCACTTGCTTTGAACTGTGCTGTGACAGCCTGTCAAACCATAGAAGTTCTTGGTGCAAACCTCAACTGGTAATCTTGATACATTGTATCTTTTGCTGGAAGAAGTAACTGCAGGTATTGATTGGTATGATAGTCTGGCTGATGTTCAGGTAATCAGAGATCGGAGATCACTTAATGAAAATGGTGACTTTTTATGAGGCCATAGGATATCTTGCAAATTTAACTGCAATCAAGATCTGTCCCTTGGGAGTGATAGTTCCACTACAGGTATTGATCAGTTTGCCTGTTGATCAGAAATGAAGGTTCTGTCAATTATGAACTGTGTGGAACTCTTCCATTAGCCTGGACAAGATCAAGTTGGAACACTTACACTCACTGATAACTGTGGTAGATATCTCCACATGTTCAACCATTAAGACAAACAGACATTCAGTGAGAATGAAATGGGAGATGAAAGACGTTATTTTAATGCAAGGATTTTAATTAATTGATGCCACACAACGATTATTACCCTGAATGGTTATTCATCAGTTGCCATTTTTACCCCGAGAGTTTGCCATTTTTCATCTGATAATCTGTAGCAGCATTGTATGCCACCTGCTATGAGATGGAAAAAATATACAATAAAAGGAATCGAGTATTGATTGTAAAGACTATAGAGCAGAGTTAGGTTACATGACGGCTATCCAGACTTGGAAATGATTTCTTGGAGCTAGGGTTAACGTACAGCAAATGTGAACTGCCAGGAGACAAAAACTATGTGGAGAAACCAAAGAAGATTGACACAGCCAAGAAACTAAGAAAAAACTGGTGTCCATGGTAACTGAGAGATATAATATATTTGTGCTTAGAGTCGAATTGTTGTTTGAGAAAAACCAAGGAAAAATACTAACAGTGAAGAAGCTTCTTAAGCATTTGGGAAAACTTCAAGAGAAATTTGAGGAAAAGAGAGAGCAGGAACAAGTCTAAGGAGGCTACAAACTGAAGAACAAATTGTACCAAGAAAAATGATGCCCACTTATCCAGGGCCATGTTCTGTAATATATGTATCTACCTACATATGGAGGCCAAGTAAGCAAAGTTTTATCTCTCTGTGAACACCCAAGTAAGCTTTCAAATTAGATTTCCTCTCTGTTTCCTGCTACTACAAAAGCAGGGTTGGCAATTTAAGTGGTCACCCTTATCAATTTTATAGATAAATTGGTAATGAAAAAGCTACAAGCTAAAATTTTTACTTTCTAAAACAAACCGATAAGGTTTTAACTTATGGTAAAGCAATTTTTCATAACCCTCTGTCAGGCTCGTC
>NW_019775982.1:21498-103321 GCF_001039355.2 Lingula anatina
CATTGTATGCCACCTGCTATGAGATGGAAAAAATATACAATAAAAGGAATCGAGTATTGATTGTAAAGACTATAGAGCAGAGTTAGGTTACATGACGGCTATCCAGACTTGGAAATGATTTCTTGGAGCTAGGGTTAACGTACAGCAAATGTGAACTGCCAGGAGACAAAAACTATGTGGAGAAACCAAAGAAGATTGACACAGCCAAGAAACTAAGAAAAAACTGGTGTCCATGGTAACTGAGAGATATAATATATTTGTGCTTAGAGTCGAATTGTTGTTTGAGAAAAACCAAGGAAAAATACTAACAGTGAAGAAGCTTCTTAAGCATTTGGGAAAACTTCAAGAGAAATTTGAGGAAAAGAGAGAGCAGGAACAAGTCTAAGGAGGCTACAAACTGAAGAACAAATTGTACCAAGAAAAATGATGCCCACTTATCCAGGGCCATGTTCTGTAATATATGTATCTACCTACATATGGAGGCCAAGTAAGCAAAGTTTTATCTCTCTGTGAACACCCAAGTAAGCTTTCAAATTAGATTTCCTCTCTGTTTCCTGCTACTACAAAAGCAGGGTTGGCAATTTAAGTGGTCACCCTTATCAATTTTATAGATAAATTGGTAATGAAAAAGCTACAAGCTAAAATTTTTACTTTCTAAAACAAACCGATAAGGTTTTAACTTATGGTAAAGCAATTTTTCATAACCCTCTGTCAGGCTCGTCATGGTATAGCCTGTCTGTTAACTTAGTTAAATCCACAAGTTGTATCCTTTCAAATCCAGTGGTGCATGTTTTATCAGGTGACAGAACATCTTAAACATGGTTATTGAGTGACGTTGAGTAAAGTGTCAAGGTAACAATACTGCTGTCTTACCACTTTAGGAGTGGTTTTATATAAATGTGTGTGTGTGTGTGTGTGTGTGTGTGTGTGTGTGTGGCTACAATAAATCTTCTCTATGTACTTAGGTTAAGATTAAAAATTGTATCATAATTTATTTAAATATTCATTTTTGCATGACTTTTTATTGTACATTTTAAGTTATGATAAGATATGGGTAGTGTTGCCCCACTCCAGGTCATTTGGCAATGAATCATGATATTTCTATGGATTATGATAATCTTTATTGAGCACTAAAATGCATACAAATTACATTTTACAGGCTTTCTACACTAGTCATAACAATTTAACATCAATTATACAAATATATATACAAATACTTATGGGATTATCACAGGCATGCATGCACACGCGTACACACACACATACACACACACACTGTCCAAGCAAGTTCAATTCTGTGATATTTTACACACATTCTCTGATATCTGCTAGTATTTTCTAATTCTTTAACAGAGTGGAGAGAGTGGTTATGTAGATTAAGGTGGAGTAAGCTTGTATAATGCTGTCACCAGATGAAACATAAGGTTTAATGATATTGGACTTGCCACAGCTGGGAGAATTATGAAAGCTTCTCTCTTGTATAATATCTGTCTGTCTCGATTGCTTTTAAAAAATAGCATTTCCCAATGCATCTAACCAAGATTTTCATTTTACCTGTAAGGAGTGAAAAATTGTACAACCATGAGCAAGGTCTTTTAAGGGAGGGACATTTATGAGCAGATTGAGTATTTTAATGATACAGTAGAACACAGTTTTATTTATTCATTTCATTCAGAAATTCCGCCTTCAGCTTCCTTTTTCCAGTTTGGATCAGATATTCCCTCTACCATCAAAAACGTTTTTTGTTGTTGAAATGCATTTATAACAGAATTTCTGTAAATTATATGGTAGAATTAGGCTGACAGAGAAGATGATATATTCAGATATATATACAGGGCATAAGTGACACATTAAATATGACCCTGTTCATTAATTTTGTATTTATATAAACAAAGACTGGTTTAAAAGATAATAAACTTTTAATTTTTTAAAATAAAGTTGTGTCCTGAGTAGATCCTAATTTTTCTGGGATGTACCAATTGTCCCATATTGAACAAGTCATTTTCTTGTCCCATGAGAATTTAAAAAAGATTTCTCTTTGATTGACTCTAATCAAGCCCCTTCAGTAATTTTTGTCTTTTGAGAAATCAGAGATGATGATGAATATTGCATAAGTGAGTGGTGATTTATTCAAGTGAAGGGGATTATTCAGTGTGTAAATTTATTCAGCACTGCAGGTAGATTTGGAGTCCAAAGCAGTGCACCCTGAGGCTCAGAATCTTTCATTAATTTCCAAACCAGGAAACGGGGAGGTGTCTTTTTTACCCTCTTACAAGCACCAACCTGAGAAATGGCATAGAATCTATGTAAAATTTTGATTCAGATTGGACCTTACTGTTCCTGCCTATATGTCCATGCTAAAGCAGATCACCCTGAATGTCACAATCTTTTATCAGTCTTGTGGTTATTGTCACCAGTAGCAGTAGGCTGTGTAACTCAGGGTTGCAGTAGAACCTTGTCATATCGTATCACAGTGAGTAATGAGGCGTGATGAGTTGACTGTGTTCAGGTGGCATAAGGAATAAGCAGGTGTGTCTCTGCAGGGTTTGTTTCAGTTCACTAGTTTGAACATGGTAGTGAAAGAAGCAGGTGATTTTAAGGACATGATTCTGTGATTTGTTCCTAGAAATGTGTCATGGCATGGAATAGAGGCAGAAAGCAAAGCTGGACACAATCCTGTGAAGTTGTGTGTTATTAGGTCATGATTCCAAGAGGTTTTCTCATTTCTCATCTTTTTTAAACAACTTGGATTACTCTGCATGTGGAGACATTTGAAATGAATTCTGAGAGGATAAGCTGCGGAAAGATTGATTCCAAAATATACTCTCATAAATCTCAAACAGTGGAAGATTTATTGTCAATTATTTAACAATAGGATGTCTGCATTAGAGGTTCCTATGGCACACATGAAATGCACTTCTTGGAGAAATAATGTTCATCAGGGACCAGTGTCTTGAAACCCTTAATGTTCAAACCTGTGTTGAGATAGTTATCAGCAGACAAGGTGTTCATGTGACTAATACTGGAAGTCTGTCCTGGAAAAACCAATATACACCTTATACTGCTTCACAGAAAAAGATATGACCAACAGATAATAGAATGATCTCAATAGGTAGGTAACAAACCTGATGGATGGATCAGAATTATTGAAGGTGGGTTTCATCTGAAAGAGGTGGATGAAGATAGATAAAAGTGATTCTTATTTCCAGGTGCCTGATTTAATTCTGTTTTATCTTTGTAAAAGTATAGACACCAGACTCAAAGAAAAAGGATAAGGGTATCAATGTTATGTGGTGCGTTTGGAATTGCCATCTTGATTCTATAACAAAGTCAAATTAATGTGATCAGTTTAATTGATCCCACTGAACCTCCCTCTTGCACCTTTAAGTTTTAAAACCATTTAGAGGTATACTGTCTGGGATTTTTTTTCTGCCAAATAACATTTTCTTAAAAAAAAAACAATTTTTCTCCTACTCGTGAATCATTGCTTAACCCATCCATGCACTTGGACTCGATGTTTTATATAATCACTTATGAAATAATTTTATTATTATTATTAGTACCACCAGCGTATACGCTGGCGGTACTCATGGTTTTAGTCCCGGCCCGTCTCGTACAGCTCCGCCGGCTCCTGCGGCTCCGCCGGCTCCGCAGTCGGGCGCCGGAAACAAGTCACCGTTACCGCTTCTCCTCCTAGACCGCAAAGACCTGTGTCCCCATCTCTTGGATTTAGGTCACATATAATCTCAACTTGAACCCCCTGGTATTTTTGTCTCAGTTGGTGCATTGGTCTGGGTGTGATGCTCACTGAAATGCACCCTTGTCAAAATTTTTGAAAATTTGATGCTAAATATCTCCCAAACTGAAGGAATTATGGAAAAAGTTACTATAGAGGTCTGACCAAAAGTCATATATGGAGTTTCCAAATATGCCCTTGGATTTGACATTTGACCTTTATTTCAAGGTCAAACAGGCCAAAATTTTCTAAAAATGGGAATTTTCTGCAAAAAAAGAATTGTTTGTGCCAATTTTCAGAAACTACACAGACCTAAGCTTTCATATTACAGTGAGGACTACTATTTAGGGACTCCCTTCATCTTCATGGGTTTGGGGTCAATCGGTGCATTTTCACGGGAGAAGCAGTCATTTGATGCCGAAACTAAAAACTCTGTAATTGTGGAACTGTTTACACTAGAGACGTCTTGTTTTTTGCATGAAGTACAGCTTGTCAAGCACAATACTGGAGGTGGTGTCCATTTTCTTATTTTCCATACGGTTTAGGAGTTGCACTTTATTAAATAGTACAACAATGCAATATTCAGTAGTTAACATAAAATGAAAAAATACTCCCAAAATTAGCAGAGATACACCCATAGCATTTGAATAGGAAGTCATTAACTAGCAATCTAACTGTGACCTTGATATTGACCTTTGACCTACTTTTCATGATGAACTTCACTTTGCAAGTTTTCTGGTCCTTATATCATCAAAACTAGCAGAGATACACCCATAGTTACCATTGAACTTGAATAGGAAGTGATATACTGACAATCTTAGAGCACATTCCCATAGATTAAGATCGATCTTACTTGATCGACCTAACTCCCTGCAGTTAGCCGACCACACACAGAATTTAATTATCCCCTTACAGCTTTTAGTAGGCAGGACAGGCACTTAAGCCAGCTAAGCTGACAGTAATCTAGTGAGACTCCCCATGGGGATAGATCGATCTAAAATCTGTGGAAATGGGGTCTTACTGTAACTTTGAAATTAGCCTTTGACCTTCAAATTGATCTGTGACCTACTTTTCATAATGAACTGCACTAAAAAAAAATTCACTCCCTTATATCTCCAAAACTGGCAATAGTTGCTATTGATCTTGAATAGGAAGTCATATACTGGGAAACTTTTACTTTGAAATTGACCTTTGACCTATTTTTCACCATGAACTGTAGTTTGCAAATTTTCCCACCCTTATAAAATATACTGACAGAGAAATGCCCATAGTTACTATTGAACTTAACCCAAATATAAACAAACTTTGAAATATTGTTTCCATTACAGTTAGAGAGGAAGTCCTACATTCACAATGATACTACATCCTTGTATTTGACCTTTAACTTTTTCCCACCTGATTTAAAAATATAATAATTATCTATAAAAAATGATAACCCTTGTTTACTGCATTTCATGCAGCTTGTCAACCCCTCCCCCTTCTTTTTCCTTCCCATTCGAATGTGCTTACTCCAGCTGGTGGTACAATACCAGGAGGCGGTATCGCCTCTCTGATCCTCTAGTTATTATTATTATTATTATTATTATTATTATTATTATTATTATTCAGTAGCAAATAAATATACAGTCTTACAGCTTTTGGCCTATGAATCACACACACACACATACACTTACATACTTGGACTCTCTTTCTCTCTCTCAGTAAAAAAAGGTTGAACAGTAACAGTATTGTATAAAAGGGTACAAGCAGAGATTGGCAATTCATGTTGTTAACCCCTTATGAAATAATTTAGTTATAGTAGTCTAGTCTCAGAAAGAAATACTGACATCAGGCACTTTTGTTATAGAGGTTTATCATTGTTAAGGTCTGGATTGGGAAAGTTAAGTAGCTGTAAATATGCAAGATCTGTAGAAAAAATATGACTTTGAAGCATTAAAAAAAACTGTCTTAGGATCAAGTAAGTGACTGTTTGCCCCTGAATCCTCTTATTTTTGTGAAATAATTGAAAAAACTGCTAACGGAAACCACGACAGTTGAATTGGTCTCCTTGGAAGAATTTCATTAGAGAAATTGTATTACGTCTGTCAGTTGACAAATGGTGCATCTCGTGGGATCTGAATTATTTCTGCATCAGATGGTATGTCTGGGATTGTCTGGAACAGACAGACTCAGACACACTTTGGTTGCTAGCCTACTATTTTAATTACCAGGTACAGCTCGAATGTGTCCCTGAATAGTGGCAGTCAAGAATTGATAAGACTGCTGGGGTAGGCCTAGCCTGCTAGGGTAGTCGTAGCCTGCTATGGTCGCTGTAGCCTGCTAGGGTAGCCAATCTGTATTCACTACACACACATGATACATTGCAGGGTGTATGAGTGCTAGCTCTGTTGTTCTTGTGATTTGACATGTGTATAATCCATGAGCATAGGTTTCTTGAACAATTGAATTACTTTCCCTGCCATCTCTGGTGTATTAACAATAGGCCAGTATCTGTGCCACAGCAATGCCAAAAAATCACTCGCTTTTGCCAAAGATTGTAGATGTAATTCTGCGTGAATACTACAGAAGCACAGTGATACAGTTACCCTTATGACCCAAGCTAGGCTAGCAGACTGGGCTTGACAGTACACCTTTTGTTTGTATGGATTTTAATAGACTTCAGAGAGTGAGCTGCAGATTTCCAATCAGGAAAGGACTGTCAAATTCTCCATTTTATATCTGCCACACACAAACATCTGATACGTAAGTTATCCTTTCTGTTTTGTAGATTTGAGTAGAAAAGGCAGTGATGACAATGAGGCCAAACCACGGAGAAGGGTAACGAGTCAGCAGGTGAGAGGCAGCAGAAATAAGACGCAGCCAGTGACCACAGAGGAGCTGCAGCAGGCTGAGAGTATCAAGGAAGAGAATAAGGCTGAATTGGTAAGGAGAGTCTCCCTAAGTAATGTCTATTTACATACGAAATAGTGGAAGTAAATTGGGAAGGGGTATTGTCTGTAAGGCCTGAAATTACAAAATGAATATTCATAAATAGTTGATATTGCTAAGAATTTAACCAAGGCTTCCATGGTCTCTCTCGTCGTTTCAGATTTTGTCAAATTTTTCAGTTTGAAAGGTTAAAAAGGTTTCAGCAAACAAGCAATTCAGAATATTTGAGATATTGTAAAATTCTGGTTCAAACCCTCTACACAGTTGTAGGTGATCTAGTACAGCATATTGATCCTTGCTCCAATGCATGGCCCATGTATTAGCTTAAAGCATTGCATGTGCCTTTGATGCAAACTATGAAGATTTCAAATTGTTTGACAGATGATCTGCAGATTATCACCCCTTCTATTCATATGTTATAATGCTCTGAATGATGCTCCAAACCAAGCCTTTGCTTTGCTGCAGATTTCATTAATGCGCTTATGGTAGCTAGATCAGTAATGAAATTGACGAGGGAATTGTCATCTTGTCATCCTATTTCATTAGAAGCTTGACCCAGAAGGAAATCACTTCACAAAGCATGTTTTTAAAAACGCTAATTGATGAGTCAGCTTTGTCCTGTTTTTGATTTTCCGACAGAGATGAACACCTGCTGTGTTTACCAGCTGTCACCAAGCACAGGTACATGATGGAAATTGCTCAGTTTTGATGTACAACCAATTCTGTCTCTTTGAAGGCATGTTTGGAACACAATAATGCCATCCCAAAAGTAAATAATTGGTTAGCTTTGATGATTTATTACATTATTATGTCAAGTGCTCATCTGTCAAAGAATAAAAGAAATTTTGCAGGCAGCTTTTTATTCCCCCCCCCCCCAAAAAAAAAAAATAGAAAGAAAAAAGAATATAATATATATGTCAACTTATACTGAAACCTTGAGTATTCTAATTTATTCATTAATTTTGTCAGCAAGGAAATGCAGGTATCATTTCAGTTGACAGTGAAGGGTTTTAAGAAAATGGGAGAAGCTTTGCAATTTTCAGAAACAGTTGTCATTACCAACTAAACAAGAGTGAAATGAACTAGAAAAAAACAACTGTTACAGAGATTTGCTCTAATCAGAAATATACTTGTCAGGACAGTACAATTATTGTATAATTAATGATGTCGAAATCATATGTTTGATTTGCTCAGCTGTTGAGAAAAATTTGTATTATTGATTTCCATGCTAAAAATTCAAAACATTTTCAATGGCAGGTGCTTTATGTAAATTAAACTTAATCACCATACTGGGAATACAGCCGGTATTGAAACTGTACATAAGACAGTGATAGTGGGCAATCTCTGTGAACTTGCTAGCAGTGACTGCAGGAATATGGGTTGAATAATTACAATGTTAGTCATTACACCATACATAAGATATCATTTTGATCTTAGATAACAACATAGGGGACCCGGCGTATTGATCAATTATGTTGTAGCACTGGCTGCAAGGTGAGCTGAGTGATGGCAGTTAAGTTAGTGCAAAATTGTCACAGTTTGTAGTTGAGCAATCACACAAGGTTCAAGTTAGACTGGTTCACAACTAAAATGCATCAGCACAAAGCAAGATTGATTCACTTTGATATAGATGTGGGAGGTTCAGTGAGGGATCTGCTCCAGTTCCCCGGAGGGGGGGGGGGGAATCAGGGGATTTGAAAGAATTGCCCCTTTGTCCAAAAAATGGTCTGTTCTCAATCAAAATTGGATCTAGGCTTCATGCCAATTTTCAAGTTGGTTCTACTTAAAGGGTAAAAAAGGTTCACTTTTTCAAAAAAAAGCACCTCGCTCCTTCTGAAGTTGTTCCCTACGGGGTGGTGGTCTCTAACCATCCATACTACACCACAGACAGCTCAATGTATTATTGAATTTTAATGTGTGTGACTTGCCTCAGTGCATGATATCAGTGCATGTTGTTACTGCGTCGTTTACCCTTGTTTTTTCTCTCCTCTTGCCTTTGCAGCCTATCTATTCAGACGCCCCACGCTCCTCTAGCTTCCATCATTTTTCCAAGTCAATCGAGGATGTGATGAAAAGGCTTGAAAGCAAAACCCAAGCAGACGCCAACCATGTTGGCCCTCACAAACCTCCTGCTGAAGTTCAACACATGATTAAAAGTCACAAGGTAATTTTTAACATACCACAAGAGACTGCAAACCAAAGATTATTAAAATGATTGGAAAATTTTTTTCAGGAATAAGAGAGTTTGTGTACTTGTGGTATGAGTTTTAATGATCAAGTGCCACAGGTAAATATTTGGTTGTCAGGAAAAATTAGATGTAAAACAATTTTTGAAATATGTCAAATTTTTGTGATTTTTTTTTTTTTTTTTTTTTTTTCACCAACTTTTGAAATCATGATTAAGGCCATTGCAGTATTTCAACAATCTTAACAGCAACCAGTGGGGACAACATTAGTGTTGCAAGTAATTCAGGTGTTCAAAGTTCTGGCTAATTACAAAACTGTAGATAAAAAATTCAACAAGATCATGCATAGGCTTTTAGATTCCTATGACAGCCAGTGATGTGTGCCCCCTGCATGTGCTTCTGGTCGTGTTCACAGCTAGATGAACTTAGATGCAAAATAGTCATTGTAACAACATTACCAGGTCACCAGTACATGAAGGACCTTCTATCTTGTCTTTAAATTCAGTGTGAAGCAATCTGGTTACCTGATGATGGTGTTAAGTCTATTTCCACATTTAATTTATTTCCAGTTGTGAACATGACATTATCCAGCGCGAACTTGAATGTTTCTAGCATGTTCTACTCGGCTGTCTTCTGTGGCATAATATTATACAGAAAGAAAGTGATACTGATGGTGCCATTGTTCATTCCACAAATAGAATATGTACAGGAAGAGCATTTCCGTGTTTCTGTGAATACTAGGCACTGTGAGAGGGGGCCATGCTGTTTTGCTGTGGTTCACATCATTGATTGTTCACAATAGTTTCATGTACCATTTAAGGTTGTATGTGTTAAAGAAGAAGAAAGCTAGCAATTTGTTTCACAAAACTTAATTGCTCCTCTTTCTAACAATACAGTTAGAAGTTATGATATTTTGAAAGGTAGGCGGGGTTGAAAACATAATTTTTTCCTCATCAATTATTCATGACTTGAACTTCTGGAATTGAATAAAAAAATAAAAAATGTTCCAATAGTCATAGCTAGGCCTTTTTAACATGGAGAAGTACATTTTAAGAGCACTTTCACAACAGTGGACTAGCAAATCCATGGATCAAATATGGTGACCCACTAAAAACCTTGCCACTTAATTCCTGAATAGATTCCTCATGGGGATTACACAAGCATTTGAGTGGGTCGGCCATATTTGATCCGCAGATCTGTTAGTCCGCTGTTCTGCATGTGCTCTAACTGAACCAGTCCAGTTTGAAAGGGCTCAACACATGTTCTCTGCAAGTTTGCTTCTCCTGGTGTGTAGTTAAGTTAATATTTTGGCCATGTCAAACACATGTGTGTGTTGGGGGTTGGGGGGAGGGGGGAGTTGAGTGACAAGCTGTGAAGTTCCCTATCTCTCAGAGTGGACTGGTACAGATGAGAATACCACGTGAAAAGAGCCATTTAGTATTTCAGTATGCAGGCTCTCACAACAGAGTTCACTTCATCAGAGGCAGTACACACGTTGAACCTGAACAGGTCTCAGGGGTTAGAAATTAAGTGGCAGAAATAATTCATTAGTCCAGATATATTGCCTGTTAATAAGGAGCTGGTAACAAATCAATCATGGACGCTTTGGCAAAATTGCGTAGGAGAAGTAAGATCAAGTTGCTTTATTAAATCTGGGTAGTGGTTTGGAAACCTGTCTGCCATTAGATTGAGTCTGCATCAGAACTGGTCACTTGTGATAAGTACCTGCTTGCTGTAAACTTTAGATAAAAAAAATCTTCCACAATTTTAGCTTTAGATTTGTAATGAAATATCCATTATAACTGATGAAATTTTGCCTCATAATTCTCCTTGGTAATGGCGATGACATAAAAAATATTTTACTTGATTGATTTGGTAAAGACAGCGCTTCCCTTAATACAATTTATCAAATGCCAAAGATGTGATGCAGTACATAAATGTCATAGTCTCTTTTGAAGTATCATAGAAATTATGATCAATCAAGTCTTCTAAGTTACCCTTTTTTTTCACCGAGGGGAATCTCAGAAACAGTGGTCTATTGGATTACAAGTTTTGGGTTGCAGTTAATTGATTAGATTTTGAGAAAAAGTGCAATATTACAGTAGAACCCGTATAAAAAAATCACAAAACCTTTAATATAACTTAAGGTAGCATGTTCTCTATTTTCATACAATTATATTATATATTTAATGCCTGATATGGATAGCTTGTGCATAATTTACTGTTCAGAGTTGGCAACCCTGGGCCTTTAATTACTGGAAAATTTTACTTTATTACCATATGCCTATATAATGCACTTTGTGAGCTTGTTTACTGAATTAGTTATGCTTATATATGATTTAGTGGCTCATATAAATACCTGGTTATAACATGTATGGATTTTGCAGGTTGAGAATACCATTGGAAAATTTGCCAGAGACATAGGACGTCCAAGTCCAGAGAGGGACGCGGAGCGTGAGCCTTCACCGCCAAAGAAGATCAACACAGGCCAGAAAGACATCCATGTCTCAGACTTGGTGAAAAGATTCACAAGCACTGGGACCAGCTCTGATGTGTCCAGTTCTGATTCTGAACCAAATGCCACAAAGGCTCCTCCCAAAAGACTAGTTTTACCACAGAGGTTTCGACCCCAAGATTTCTCAAGCAGCAGCGACGATCGCAGTTCTGCTGAGAGAGAACTTGAAATCCCCAAACGTCCAACAAGATCTGCAAGTTTTAGGGAGAGAAAAAAGGAAGCTATGGGTGACCAAGATGGTGAAAATGCTCCATTTCAAAGGTCTGCAAGCTTCAAGACCGGTCATTTGCGAAGACAATTTGCCACAGAACAGACAGACAAGCCTACTGCGGAATTAGCAAAGATCTTGAAAAACAGGAGTAAAGGCATTGAAAAGCATTCAGAAGAGGGGAAAAAGAAAGTGCTAGACTATGAGAGGAAGCTTGAAGAAGCCAAAAGAAACAGTAAAGATCTAGAGGAGTCTGAAGGCTCTGGTGCAGAACAGGTCAAATCAGTGATGAAGGCCAAAGAATTGCTGGAAAGCAAAATGACTGTTGGTCAGGAACCAGAGCTGCCATCTTGTGTCTTTATTCAACCAAAAGAAAAGATGGAGCCACCAGTACCTGCACAGAGTAGCAATGTCACAGCTGTTAATGACAATGACACTAAACCTGAAGAACAGATAAGACCCTCTTCCATTTTGAAACTGAGAAATTCTTTTGAGGAAAAGACAGAGCAGCTTCATCCAATTCTTAAGCACAAGTCGTCTGAAAATCAGGAAACGTCTGCCCCAGCCAGCAATACCTCTGAACAGGAGCAACTCCCACATTCCATTCTCAAACATGGCGTGAAAGAGGACAGCAAACCAGATCCCCACTCCATTCTCAAACTTCACAAGGAGGAAAAGCAACAAATTTCAAAAGTCCAATCAATACTGAAAAGCAAGGATTCTACCGAACAAGATTTGGAAATCCCAGAACCAAAACCAATTCTGAAACGACGGGAAAGTGATCCAAAGTCTGTTCTGTCCAGCTCAGATGAACAGGGCGACATCAAACATCCTTCCATATTGAAAAACAAAGACCATGGCGGGGAAGAAGAACCTGAGGTGAAACCAATTTTAAAATCTTCTCTGTTGAAAAAAGCCTCTTCCTTTGGAGAGGCAGATGCCGAGACTGAGTTTTTATGTGCTCTACGTGTACGACGCGAGGAAGAACAAGCAAGTGATACCCAGAAAACAACAGCTCCTGTTGATGTAGCAGCAGATGTCGTCAAGGAAATTGAAAGAGTTAGAATGTAAGCAGTCATAATGGCTTTTGATTCTTCTCACACATGTCCAGAAGACCTGAAATTAGTTATAAAACATTAATGTTTAGTTATACATTACACAGTTATTTAATTCCAAAGTTTGCATGATTTCAATGGAGAGTTTGATATTCACATTAATTTAAAAAATGTCTGAAACTTCCTAGAAATGTTTGCCATTTCAGTGGAAGACATGATGATTGAAATTATTGTGTTTTTTAACTTGCTTAATGGCATTTTTATTTTTCCCCTTTTTCTAAGGCTTGAGAGAAAGGAAAAACAAGGCTCAGATTCAGAGGAAGAAGCTCCCAAATCTGTCTTTGAAATCCGTTCTCGACTAGAGTCTAAAATTGAAGAAGCCAATTCTGGGGTTCAATCAAGATCTCGATCAGGAGGGGTGACGCCAAATAGGCATGGGTCCTTTAGGTAAGATATTAATTTTAGACATTTTCCTAAAAAATTTGTAGGAAAAAAGTGTTAAGTAAGTTTTAGCTAAACTCCCACAAACATGTTTCGCTAGAAGCTGAGATTGATTCAAATAGTAAGTTAAGAAAAATGATGTTTTAGTCATTGAGCTATGTATTTTGCTGAAAAGATTTGACATCGGTGACTGAGTGAACAATGAATAAATACTAAATAAATACTGGCCATAACTTAATTCAAGCAGCAGACAAAAAAGTGAACATCCCATCTTAGCCCCAGTCAGGGTAAAATTTTACCTGTGATCTTAGCATTTCTCTATGAAGTTATCTCTCAGAGAATTGTCACAGCTGACACAATGGTGTTTGCATTTTGAGCTCAACTAACACAATGCAGGCAGTAGGCTAGAGTTCATGGTACAATTTATAGATACCTTGATGCAGATTATTCTATCAATAAATGAAAGACTTCTGAGGATTGATTGACTTAAATTGAAGAGAATGGTCGGTTTTTTTTTTTTTTTTTTTTTTTTTTTTTTTTTTTTTTTTCCAAGGAATGGCTTTTGTCTCAAAGAAAACATCAAATAATGTCTGGAATTCAATCCCAAAACTTAGTCGGTGAGTTAAGGCTGGTAAACCCATAAAGCAAATGTCAAACACTGAAATGATGCACATAAAATGCAGGATTGCACCAATGCCTTTCAACTTGACCTATAGTACCCCCATTTAATATGAGTACCTCATATTTAAAAATGGCAGTGCCAAAAGTTTCCCAGACACGCCTTTTGGGTTTTCTTCTTAGTTTAGTTAACATCTACTGTTTTTCTAAACCCTCTGATTGATGTTTATTGCTGTGCAGCAGCAGCAGATAGGGTTAAAAGCGTGTTTTGGAAGGACCTAATGATTTCCCCATTGATTAGCTGTCTAAGTTAAAGTGGAGTAACTCTAGACCATTCTCTGTATGCCTGCTGTCTGATCATTTACGTCATTGATAGTCAGATTTTTTTTTTATAAAAGTGCACAGATGATATAGCACAAGTGGAGCACATAGAACTAAGGTCATGGAGTTCAGTTACATGAATATTGCAGAGAAAGAATGGGTTATCCTTGTAAAGTGCTGTGTACATGAAAATGTATCATTATGACAAAATATAGCCCATAATATGACTGCTCTTGATATGTTGTACTATTGGGGTGTGCAATCAGCAGTATCAACCTTTGAATCCTTTTCTTGCTATACTGGTGGATATTCCAGTATCACAGTATGTATTTCATTCTTTTTTCCTGAATTAGGTAAAATCTCTTTCCATTTCTTATATTACATCTGTACATAATTTTCTTAAATTGTAATTTGGTTCGATCCCCAGTGACATATTTTATATCCCAATCAGTCTAAACATGTGGCAGAATATACCCCAAGTTTTATGGCAGTGCTAAGGCACCATTGCAAAAAGATATTGTTTGAACTTTCTGTGAAATTGTCTGAACCATCTGGTACATTTGGTGCACCCTATTGGCCTTTAATGTCTGCATTCTGGCATCTAACTGGGAATCTCATCCTACTTCTAAAAGCAACACTTGAGACTATCATACCTGTGGAAAGTATCCTAGCTGTAGGGCAGGTACATTGAGGTAGGTCAAACTGTTGAAAGCACAAAGGATTTTAAGTACTCTGTATGTTTTCTTTTTCAAATGGAAAATGAAACTACTTTTATCAGTATCTCATAGTTGGTCTTAATTTGCAACATGATTGAACTAAGAAGATTTTAATGATCAAATTTAACAAATATTATGTTGAAGTAGGCTCAGTTTTCATATCAAGGTGTGGGGAAGTTTGGGAATGGTACTGCCACCGGAAACGTTTAGGGCAAACAATAAAGATTGTGTGGTCAGAAGCAAAAATACTTTTGTTTTCTTACATGGTCTAAATTTGAGAGAAAAATATCCTCAGGAGATTTAAACACCTCTGTTTGATAAGATTTGTGTTGGAAATGTAATGATGTTTATCTGTTGCTATTGTCCAAGTATTTTTTCCTAATTGACATACTGCCTTGTATGTGTTTATAATTCTGTTCATGATTTTCATTTAATTAAGTTCTCATGACTGGTTATGTACATTTTCTTCCATGCTAGAGTGGTTATGTTCTTATTATTTCCACTGCAGTGAATGCTGAAGTTTTTACCTTAATTAGATAATTATATTTCATCAAATTCAGTGTTTCTCACTTCTTTATTTAGCCGGTATAAATTATCCACAGCATTTGATAAACATCATATATCTTAGTATGAGCAAAGACTATATTTTCAGTGATTAATTTTTGGGGGGGTTTTCTTGCAGATCTTCTGGCTCCACCACCCCTCAGTTTGAGGCACAGTCTGGAATCAATATGGAGGACAAGCTGATGGAACGCCTGGCAGGGGTTGCAGATGCTTCTAATGCTGCAGCTGCAAGGAGGCGACGCTTTCAAAGGAGAAGTCACGACGACTGGAGAACACGCACACAACCTATTACAGAAGAGGAGGTGAAGGAGGCAGACAGGTAAGATGTGTGGGGAATCAGTGTTTGTAGCAGGGTAGTATGATTTGTAATCTAAGAATGTCAGTGTCTTGTTTCGTGGGACACAGAAATGATTTCAAGTCCAATTCTTCCTGTTATTTTACAATAATGCCATAGTGCTTTCTATGGCCACCACAGCCATCCCTTTCTTTGTCTTCCATTTAATCCTGGAAAAAAATGAATATTGTACTTTCCAGTAATGCTGCCTAGTTTGTTACACATTAAAAAAGTAGGTAAAAACTTGGATGTTCTATGGAGTACTTTTTATGTAAAAAAAAGCTCACTATTTTGTTTGAAACCTCAACTCTTTCCATCACTTTTTGCCTTGAGTAAGCCTCTCTAGCTACTGATAAAAAAAATAATTGAATAAAATGTAATGTGATCTCATGTCAACAAATGTCCAAGTGGTAGATGGTCGGTGAAGTACATGTTGATTTATTACTCAATAAGCAAAAGCATTACGCACTTTTTTGTTTTCACACAGATATTACTTATGATTTATATGGCTTTCATTCCTGTAGGCCTTAATGCTATCGTTTGAAGAGAAAATTTATGATGGTATATGTAAGCACCTGCGTTTGTGCAGAAATGTGATAAAATTATTGATTCATAATATAGACATATGTACACCTGCCATAGATAGTGTAGAGGATAGAGAATTCTCCATATCTTAGATGACTCAAACCTCCCTTCCTCCATGACATCACACCAGAAATACCCTCATAAAATGGCCATCATACAAGTACACTTTTGGGGATTTTATGACGGCATCTTTCAAATTACTGTGGTCATAAAATCACTTGATATTGTAGCNTGATGAACAGGGCGACATCAAACATCCTTCCATATTGAAAAACAAAGACCATGGTGGGGAAGAAGAACCTGAGGTGAAACCAATTTTAAAATCTTCTCTGTTGAAAAAAGCCTCTTCCTTTGGAGAGACAGATGCCGAGACTGAGTTTTTATGTGCTCTACGTGTACGACGCGAGGAAGAACAAGCAAGTGATACCCAGAAACCAACAGCTCCTGTTGATGTAGCAGCAGACGTCGTCAAGGAAATTGAAAGAGTTAGAATGTAAGCAGTCATAATGGCTTTTGATTCTTCTCACACATGTCCAGTGGACCTGAACTTAGTTATAAAACATTAATGTTTAGTTATACATTACACAGGTATTTAATTCCAAAGTTTGCATGATTTCAATGGAGAGTTTAGTATTCACATTAATGAATAAAATGTATGAAACTTCCTAGAAATGTTTGCCATTTCAGTGGAAGACATGATGATTGAAAGTTTTTTGTTTTTTAACTTATTTAATAATTAAACATTTTTATTTTTTCCCTTTTTCTAAGGCTTGAGAGAAAGGAAAAACAAGGCTCAGATTCAGAGGAAGAAGCTCCCAAATCTGTCTTTGAAATCCGTTCTCGACTAGAGTCTAAAATTGAAGAAGCCAATTCTGGGGTTCAATCAAGATCTCGATCAGGAGGGGTGACGCCAAATAGGCATGGGTCCTTTAGGTAAGATATTAATTTTAGACATTTTCCTAAAAAATTTGTAGGAAAAAATATTTTATGTTAAGTGTTAAGTAAGTTTTAGCTAAACTCCCCCAAATATGTTTCACTAGAAGCTGAGATTGCTTGAAATAGTAAGTTAAGAAAAATGATGTTTTAGTCATTGAGCTATGCATTTTGCTGAAAAGATTTGACATCGGTGACTGAGTGAACAATGAATAAATACTAAATAAATACTGGCCATAACTTAATTCAAGCAGTAGACAAAAAAGTGAACATCCCATCTTAGCCCCAGTCAGGGTAAAATTTTACCTGTGATCTTAGTATTTCACTATGAAGTTATCTCTCAGAGAATTGTCACAGCTGACACAATGGTGTTTGCATTTTGAGCTCAACTAACACAATGCAGGCAGCAGGCTAGAGTTCATGGTACAATTTATAGATACCTTGATGCAGATTATTCTATCAATAAATAAAAGACTTCTAAGGATTTAATGACTTAAATTGAAGAGAATGGTAGGAGGTTTTTTTTCCAAGGAATGGCTTTTGTCTCAAAGAAAACATCAAATAATGTCTGGAAATCAATCCCAAAACTTAGTCAGTGAGTTAAGGCTGGTAAACCCATAAAGCAAATGTCAAACACTGAAATGATGCACATAAAATGCAGGATTGCACCAATGCCTTTCAACTTGACCTATAGTACCCTCATTTAATATGAGTACCTCATATTTAAAAATGGCAGTGCCAAAAGTTTCCCAGACACGCCTTTTGGGTTTTCTTCTCAGTTTAACATCTTCTACTGTTTTTCTAAACCATCTGATTGATGTTTTTTGCTGTGCAGCAGCAGCAGATAGGGTTTAAAGCGTGTTTTGGAAGTACCTAATGATTTCCCCATTGATTAGCTGTCTAAGTTAAAGTGGAGTAACTCTAGACCATTCTCTGTATGCCTGCTATCTGATCATTTACGTCATTGATAGTCAGATTTTTTTTATAAAAGTGCACAGATGATATAGCACAAGTGGAGCACATAGAACTAAGGTCATGGAGTTCAGTTACATGAATATTGCAGAGAAAGAATGGGTTATCCTTGTAAAGTGCTGTGTACATGAAAATGTATCATTATGACAAAATATAGCCTATAATATGACTGCTCTTGATATGCTGTACTATTGGGGTGTGCAAACAGCAGTATAAACATTTGAATCCCTTTCTTGCTACGCTAGTGGATATTCCAATATCACAGTATGTATTTCATTCTTTTTTCCTGAATTACGTAAAATCTCTTTCCATTTCTTATATTACATCTGTACACAATTTTCTGAAATCTTTGTGTAATTTGGTTCGATCCCCAGTGACATATTTTATATCCCAATCAGTCAAAATATGTGGCAGAATATACCCCAAGTTTTATGGCAGTGCTTAGGCAACCATTGCAAAAAGAGTTTGTTTGAACTTTCTGTGAAATTGTCTGAACCATCTGGTACATTTGGTGCACCCTATTGGCCTTTAATGTCTGCATTCTGGCATCTAACTGGGTATCTCATCGTACTTCTAAAAGCAACACTTGAGACTATCATACCTGTGGAAAGTATCCTAGCTGTAGGGCAGGTACATTGAGGTAGGTCAAACTGTTGAAAGCACAAAGGATTTTAAGTACTCTGTATGTTTTCTTTTTCAAATGGAAAATGAAACTACTTTTATCAATATCTCATAGTTGGTCTTGATTTGCAACATGATTGAACTAAGAAGATTTTAATGATCAAATTTAACAAATATTATGTTTTAGTAGGCTTAGCTTTCATATCAAGGTGTGGGGAAGTTTGGGAATGGTACTGCCGCCAGAAACATTTAGGGCAAACAATGAAGATTGTGTGGTCAGAAGCAAAAATACTTTTGTTTTCTTACATGGTCTAAATTTGAGAGAAAAATATCCTCAGGAGATTGAAACACCTCTGTTTGATAAGATTTGTGTTGGAAATGTAATGATGTTTATCTGTTGCTATTGTCCATGTATTTTTTCCTAATTGACATGCTGCCTTGTATGTGTTTATAATTCTGTTCATGATTTTTATTTAATTGAGTTCTCATGACTGGTTATATACATTTTCTTCCATGCTAGAGTGATTATGTTCTTATTATTTCCACTGCAGTGAATGCTGAAGTTTTTACCTTAAACAAATAATTATATTTCATCAAATTCCGTGTTTCTCACTTCTTTATTTAGCCAGTATAAATTATCCACAGCATTTGATAAACATCATATATCTCAGTATGAGCAAAGACTATATTTTCAGTGATTAATTTTTTGGGGGTTCTCTTGCAGATCTTCTGGCTCCACCACCCCTCAGTTTGAGGCACAGTCTGGAATCAATATGGAGGACAAGCTGATGGAACGCCTGGCAGGGGTTGCAGATGCTTCTAATGCCGCAGCTGCAAGGAGGCGACGCTTTCAAAGGAGAAGTCACGACGACTGGAGAACACGCACACAACCTATAACAGAAGAGGAAGTGAAGGAGGCAGACAGGTAAGATGTGTGGGGAATCAATGTTTGTAGCAGGGTAGTATGATTTGTAATCTAAGAATGTTAGTTTCTTGTTTCGTGAACACAGAAATGATATCATCAAATCCAATTCTACCTGTTAAATCACTATAATACCATAGTGCTTTCTATGGCCACCATAGCCATCCCTTTCTTTGTCTTCCAATAAATTCTGGAAAAAATGAATTGTGTACTTTCCAGTAATGCTGCCTAGTTTGTTACACATTAAAAAAGTAGGTAAAAACATGCATGTTCTATGGAGTACTTTTTTTGTAAAAAAAAAAAAAAAGAAAAAAAAGCTCACTATTTTGTTTGAAACCTTAACACTTTCCATCACTTTTTGCCTTGAGTAAGACTCTCTAGCTACTGATAAAAAAAAATAATTGAATAAAATGTAATGTGATCTCATGTCGACAAATGTCCAAGTTGTAGATGGTCGGTGAAGTAGATGTTGATTTATTACTCAATAAGCAAAAGTATTACGCACTTTTTTGTTTTCACGCAGATATTACTTATGATTTATATGGCTTTCATTCCTGTAGGGCACAATGCTAGCGTTTGTAGAGAAAATTTATGGTGGTATATGTAAGCACCTGCGTTTGTGCAGAAATGTGATAAAATTATTGATTCATAATATAGACATATGTACACCTGCCATAGATAGTGTAGAGGATAGTGAATTATCCATATCTTAGATGACTCAAACATCCCTTCCTCCATGACATCACACCAGAAATACCCTCATAAAATGGCCATCATACAAGTACACTTTTGGGGATTTTATGACGGCATCTTTCAAATTACTGTGGTCATAAAATCACTTGATATTGTAGTATAAGGACTTATTCATTATTTTGGGTGATTTATGATGCTTAAAGTACATTCTGATTTGGTTTATATTATATACGTCCTTGTCTCTCCTTTCAGTCTGCCAACTGTTATTGCCTTTCGAGCAGAAGTGACAAAGCAAGCCTCGTTAAATGTGTTCCAACAACTGAAGAAGAAGGAAGAGGTCAAGCCATGGGTATCCCACGAGGCCACCTACAAACCAGGAGATAAACTAGAATATCCTGAGCCTCTATCCAAAACCTTGAAGAAGCAGAAAAAGAAAAAGACCAGCAGTGCTGAGAAGCGGCGTCAGGGAAGATACAAAACCCTGCCCGTCACTGGAGAAGAGCTCAGTGCTATACCAGAGTACGACGTACTGACTAAGACCACGCCTGCTGTGACTGTACCTGAGCTACAGCTTAGTGTATTTAAAGGACCGTCCACGGTGTCTGCTGTTCTTCCCACAAGACCTTTGAGACAAGGCACCACTCCAGTTAAACAACAAGAATCTGGGTATCTTCTCTTCACCCGGAGTTGGGATTCATCGAGACTTGATACCTCGGAAATCTCTCCAAGGGGTGACATCAGTGACAGCGATGTGGGGATAGGGNATATGCTGCCTAACAACTGTTGCAATGGTTTACTTGGGTTTTTAATGTCTTAAAATAGTATAGTGATAGTTCTGATGGTTTGAAACATTATTAAAAGCCTTTTTAAATCATTTAAACTGAACAAGAAAGGTCCAATTAGCTTGTTACTAAGGTAAATCACTTCCTTAGCAACGGTTGCTAAGAAACGCTTTGAAATTTTGGGCACTGCCCTTGAAAATGATCAGCATAGTACAAAGAACATTTGTGCCAAGTTTCATGCTTTTTCCACCTTTTGAGCATTTTTTGCACCAGTCATCTAGACTATTAGGGCAGAATGGAGATTTCTTACCCCCTAAATGTTTTGCAGTTTCTATTTGGATCTTAGTTCACCCAAGTATTGATCTGGATTGATTTGTTAAATATTGTGATGCATAAAAATATTTGTAAGTAAAAACCTTACAAAAGTATAACCTTTTGAGATATACCCCCTGTATGCTCGAAATTTGATGCTCTCAAAGCATTTTAAATCTCACATCTGACTTCATTGAAATGATAGGAACATTCAAAGGTTCTCAGCTATTGTGAATATAGTTCCTGTTTAGATGTTTTTACTGTTCCAAAATACCTTTTCACAGTGAAGAAAACTTCTTTTAAAATTATTCTTGAATATTTGTTTATATTCCTTTTAATAAAATAATTCTGTACCTGAACATGAAAGATAAAGATATATTTAGCAAGTAAATTATACAGGTACACATAATATATCACAATTGTAAGCCAATATCCAACAAAAAAGAAATAACATGCTATCTATTTGGAGCTAATGTTGTAATCGGGGCACAATGTCACTGCTTGTATATTTTCCATCAGGTTGAGTCTGGCAGAGAAGATGAAACTTTTCTCACAGAAGATTGAAGAAAAGAAGGAACCAAAGAGCAAGAAACCATTGCGTCCTGATGCGCCAGTCACCAGGCGGCGAATGAGAAGATTGGGTTCAAGGTTTAAGACACAGGTGAGATACGTAGAAATGGTAAAAAGATGTATTAGTTTTATATTGTATATAGTGGTTTATGCTGACCTGGTTAGACACATCTTGTAAATAGGACATTCCAAAAAAAAACTTCATTATATGAGTCATGTCAGTGGTGCACATATTTTGTGTAATATTTGCATAATCATGACATGCCCCATTATTGTCTATAATACTATAGTACACTCCAATATGAGAAGTAATAAGCAGTTATCAAAAAGTGATAAAAACAATAATGCAGGTATTACACATATAGTATGTATATCACTGATGCAACTCGTAGAATAGCTTTATTTTTGTGATATGACTCAAATATTACCATGATATTTGAGGGGTAATGATTGAAATGGGTTTAGAAGTAAAAAAGGGTTTAGTTAAGTTTATGAAAATGTACTTTGGGGAACACCTATTTCAGGTGAAGGTATTGTTATTCTTCAAGGAGGTCAACATAGAGACACTACTAGAGTCCTATGTGCCAGATCCTAGCTACAAGAGCCAAATTGTGACATTTTTTGCTCTTCTACTCTTTAATCAAGTTGTTGGTGACGGAGTAACTTGGCACATCTTTACGTGCTAAGATTGTACGGCTAAAATGTTTTGTAATGTAATTTCATTATGTATTCAAGGTTAATGTACGTAGTACTATCTTAAGTTGATATTAACAGTTTTTCTCTAGATTTTCCCTTAACTACCATATTTCTGATCATGGTTTTGAAATAAGCATATAGCCATGCAAGGCAGCATTCCTCCAAGGTGTAGCTTAAATTGAAATATTTCAACATTGATCAATCCTTTAATTCATGAAAGGTTAAACCTATGAACGGAGTAAGTTATAGACCTACCACCCATGATGAGTGAATCTTAGGTTTCTGTTTTCATTGAATTTATTTTGTGAAGTGGTTTTCAATCGGTAAGAATCTGTGTTTTTGTAGACGGGTATATCATTAGAGTGTTATGTCATTAGCCTTGAAGGCTTGCTGAATTGTGCGAGGGGTGGAGGGGCTTGGTATGAATGAGATTCAAAAATAATTGATGAGATTGATATAATCTTTTGTATTGATAATCACTGTGAGATGAGTTTTTGATTGATTTCATATTGGGTATCTTTGAATCCAAGGTACACCCTGTGTTTTTCTAGCAGGGTATATCACTGGAGCTCAGTCACATGCCCAGTAGCCATGTTTACTTGGTCTTTGTAATGTAAGAGATGAGATATTTTATAATGGACTCCGTTTCCCTTTCGTGACCAGTGTAAGATGATGCTGAGATTTTCTCAAACGGTGAGGAAACATAAAAGGCCATTAAAGTAATTCAGAGCTGCGTTATTGCTACTCCAGTGGAAGGAGATTGGGCAGTTACTTATTCATCCAAAGGATGGTCCTCTGTCACAGTGAATGGCATATCGCACTGGCCATGACCAGCTTGACCAGTTTTGAGCCAGTCTTGAATTAGTTCTTAACTAGTTCTTGCAATCAACTTCAGTATTGATTGCAATTATTTTCCAAATCAAGAAAAGCAATAGTTACTGTTAACTCCTAGTACTTGAAGGCACTAAAGCAGGTTTTAACTGGTTTTCAACCAAGCAAGAATTTTGTCTGGTGTCAACCTAGCCCAAAGGAAGTGGAGATGGACCCAAGGTGTCACCTTCTTACCCTCCTAGGACGGATGGCTACCCAAGAGGAAAATTTCTAGTTTGGTTGATGATCTGACCCCTGATGGCTGAGGGATAGGAAGTTCACTGAAAAGGTGCAACTTACACCTCAACTGTTTTTAAGCAGCAAGGTTATTACCAGGGTTTGGAGATAATTTGGCAGAGGTACAAATATGTAGCTGTACCAGTGCCTGGAGGTCAGAGGTCGTGTGGATGGGGGGCTATCACTGGGGGGGGGGGGGTATCTATGTGACTCTCACATATTTAACATTTAGGTATATGTTGATTTATGAATACTGAATTTGCTCAGTTTGCACTACAGGTTGACAAAGACAAAGATAAATGAAAAGCAAGAACTCTGAAGCATTTTCATTCATGTTTCAGCTTGGGTACAGTTTACATGTGAACCCCCTCTGATACCCTAGGATGTGACTATATATACACATATTCACATATATATGTAGTTTCCGTTCTCTTCCAGCCTGTTACTTCAGAGGAGGTAGAGAAAGCCAGCACTTCTAGGATATCACCCTTGGCCATTACCTTCATCAAGCCTCCAGATCCAGAAATTCTGGCTGGTAAGTGGAATAGAGAGTATACCATATGCCCCCCCTCCCCCGTCCCCAGCTACAGGGGGGGGTGGTGGTGGAGGAGAGTAGATCTTTGTTGCTTTACTCTATCTTGGTAGGTAAATACATAATATGAATTTGTTTGTATACGGGTATAAATATTTTCACAGTGATTACCATAGAAAAATACGTCTTTTCATATCATTTATTTGAAATGACAAATAAGCAGGCTTTAAATATATGATTTAAGAGACCTTGCAATTATTGTCTTAATATAAAGTAGAATTGTTTTTTAGGCTGCTAATATTCATATAGTCTATGCCTGAACTTGCATGGGATAATAGATACATAGGTTATGCTTAGTGTGTGGTTATTAATTCAGCAAGATGGCAAAAGATAATTCTTTGCCATAAAAAATTCCATGACGTTTTGTCACCTGTCATGTCCTCACAGGTAAAGGTACTTACAGTGAAATGGTGAGCCAAGAAAATGATGGCAAAATGATTTCATGTTAATTGAGACAATGCAAGATTTAATGTTGGGATTTATGAAGGAAATGTATGATTTATTACTAGTAATTTATGAAAAATGTTACACAAGGATATTCCCCATTATACATGTACACGTGCGCACACTATTGCCCTTAAAAAAAACCCACAGGACTCGAGTTCTGGCTGATGCAGCTTTGCAAATAACAGCCCTCATTTCTCCAAAATACAGAAATTTTCCCTGTTAATTACTAAGATTCCACAGCCCAGAGAGGAAGTCTGACATGTAGACCTGCCAATGTAAGTACAGTTCCAGTTGTTATAATATCCTTTTACCATCTGGATATCCATTCATCACTATTATTTGACCCAAGTTTTGGTATAATAGGAGGAAGGAGCTGCTTCCTTTACAAATTAGGCACTTATTTCTTTTTCCTCCAAAACTTACTTTGTATCAGAAATATTACATTTTGGGTTTCGTACGTCTTTGTATGTTGTATTTGTATGGGAAACAGCAGGGTGGTTGTTCAGTATTTTTCAAAAGCATACTCCATGTAAAAGGGCTGCTAGTTATCTCATACATTTACCAGCCAATCTGTCAAAGTGAATGGCCATGGTGGAAGGAGTTTTTCCCCTTGGCTGTTCAGGGCAGTGTAGTGTTCTCTCAATCTTCAGCAAACATTCTTTTTGATGTGGTCCGTGGCAGCCAGCTAGGTGTACTTCTTTGGTTACCTCTGAAGCAAATTGGCCAAAATGTTCTTTGTTTTTAAGGAAAATTATGTTTTTATAGTAGTTTTTTTCTGAGATTGATGAGCTTTATCAGGAGTTTTAAATAAAAGATAATTGGTGGTTTGTGATAACAGAAGGGGATAACTTATTTCAGCTTCAGCAGATCATTTCCCACAGTAAAAAGTTCAGTTGATTCAACAAGAAATAATCATCCAGTTAACTAATTCTGTGTGTATGAAACCTCAGTAAATGTAAAGTAAATGTTAAATCAAGCATGCTTATCTAAAAAAAACCTGCCTTTAATCATAAAGTTCAGTTTCCATAGGAGCATTTCATTAGTAATGTCCAAGAAACCAGCAGTAACATAACATTAACAAAGTAATAAACCAACCTTTAAGAATCAGATCCAAAACAAAAAAGACAAGGATCTAAAACTGCTGAGACAAAATTTTAGTATAGACCCTTTTCATATTGCGTGGTACAGTTTTCTGTATGACACCAGTGTGAAAGATGAACAACGTAATAGTATTGTTATTACAGAAGAGGGTCACCACATAACAGAGCTCATGTGTTCAACACAACCAGTTAACCAGATAGATAACAATTAGAATATAGGGCCTTGTGAAAGTGTGTAGCCCCCTTTCCCCAATTGATCATATATAAGGATTGATAGTACAGAAAACTTGTGCTGCTGGACGTGAAAAGGATCTTAATTGACAAAGTTAACACGGATATTTTGTACTGGTCCCAGACCTCGCGGCTGACATTTCATCACACTGTTGTACATGGGGTGGGTTTTTTATTTGTCCTAATTAGTATGCCCTAAGACACCTGTTATAACAGTGATAGGAGATGGTGTGCCAGGACAGTAAACTGGGGGCCGAGGGCATAGTGTCTGGTCAACATGATCAAAGCCTACAATGTTGAGACCTGTAGTCCTATCTTGTTAGTAATTACCAGCTGGGGGCAGAAAAAAACAACATTGCACTCAGTTGACCCCGATGCACATGTACCTAAGAGTGAAAAATTTCCAGCGAGACTAATAAAGTTAGTAAGCTGGAGCTTGAAGGGATTATTTATTAACAGCAAGTGAACTGAGAACAAGTTTTGCAGCTGGCGTATTCTAAATAAATAGAATCCTTATCACTTACTTATTCAACTGATGATAAATTCAAGGTGTATGGTTTTACTTCAGTGTAAATAATACGAAAACATTTTATCTGTAAATCCCAATAAATGATAAGATAGTGTGAGTAATGCCAGGAAAAAACACGGATGACGTGAATCACCTTCAGCCCTGTGTGCACATTGTGTTAGAATATTTACCATCTGAACCATAATTCCTTCCACTGTGAATACCATTTGTTGTTCAATTTGAAACTACATCTGCCATGAAATTCGGAGCTTTGCAACATTTACCACATCTCACTCAGTCATAGGGGGTCACTATGGTTCATGGTCCCTCCATTTCTGGGTGATTGAAAATGGAAGATAACGAATAGATTATGCGTGCGGAGTGCACTAATGCCATCCCCGAGAGCTTACGTGAACAAAAGCTTTTCTTTTGACAAGATAGGCGTAGCCTAATGCAGCAGGAAACTTGTAGCAATGGTTGAATGACAACAAAAGTTTTGTCCAACTCTGGTTCCTCGGCCATGAAATTCAAGGTGTGTCCAGTCAAGGACAGTTGAGATGGAAAAAGCAATAGGCATCAACAGAGAATCAAACCTAAGGTTTATTTGTCTGATGTCTCTGATAAGAAAGAATTCATTCAGTTTCAGGTTTGAAGAAGTCCTGTTTTTCAGTTTGTATAAGTAACGTTAAGGTCACTATCTTTTGTTGGGTGGAAGATATCTCTCAAAATACATGGCAAGATATGATATGACAGCTCTAATTAATAATTTTAATCAACCTATGGTTCTGCCATACATTGTTAATTAAAATTGCAATTTATCTACGTCACATTTTATATTTGATTGTCATTATAAGGACCTCCTCAACCTGTTTATTTGTTACATGTTTTTTTTTTTTTTTTTTTTTTTTTTTTTTTTTTTAGGAAAGATTTGAAATAGAATATTTGTAGGGAATAACTTACCCAGCAAAGACATTGTACATGTACATTATATGCTATTGGCTCATATTTTGGCTTGTTTGGAAATATGCTAATTAAAATGATGAGTGAAAATGGAAACATCCTATCACCATCCATCAGATCTATTAATTAATTAATATTGACATGTAAGTTGCAGTGATTTAATATTACTGTAATTATAATGTATTAATGTGTAAACTTTATTTTCTCCTTTGTCTTCAGGTCTTCCATTGAGTGCCCAGAGGGATATTATGGTCCAACACGCTGGAGCAGTTCTCTCTGCCCCCAACTCACAGCCCAACTCACAGCCCAACTCTCAGCCTAACTCCCAGCCCAACTCCCAGCCTAGTTCCCAGCCTAATTCACAGCCTGGTTCACAGCCTGGATCAAGAAGAAGCTCCATGTCAGATAACAAAGCCAAAGGTATTCTTTTTCTACTGCCTGTGTGTATATACATGTATGAATACTAATGTGCTAAAAAGGAGGCATATGAAAAAGTTAGACATTTTTATCTTTGGGGATATTATAATCAAAAGGTTTCCTGCAGTTGTGATAAAATAAATCCTAATTAAATTCTAAATTATCAATAATATGCTTCTGAGTTATCTCATCACAACTCAAGAAAACTATATTATAGTATATAAAAGTGTCAGAATGTTACTGAGATGATGAATTTATTTTCAGTGTATGACAGTGCAGTGCTTTAAGCAAAGTCCTTTCAAACTTTTTGATTTGATTTGTGAAGTTGCTTATTGTTCTGACTTATTTTCATCAAAAAATATATGCTGTCAAGAAAGGGAAATATTGGAGGTGTGAACATCTCTTGGGGTCAAAACTTACTCATATAGTTTGTTCAGACAAGTTCTAAAATTGCCCAAAATACATGTATGTTAAAATACTAAGTTGAAACTGATCTGAACAGGTATGTTGATTAACTTAAGTCATGATAAAGATTCTGCATGCTGTAATGCAATCAACATCATTAATACCTGATATGAACTATTTGTAAATTGACTGCACATAATTGAATGAAAACATGTTGATCTTCAAGTCTGAAGAGAATATGGTTGGAAGTTTATTTGCTGTATAGAAAGATTAGGCAAGTTAAGTTACACAAGTTGAGAGTTAATTCCTTTGAGTATGGTGACTTATTTATGGAAGCTAAAACAGCACAGTATTTTATTCTACTATTAATTAATAAACAAAGGGCCTGATAATGGGAAAGGGGTACTTTTAGAAGAATTAGAAGTGCCCTTATGTTATACATAGAATTGGACAAATTCAGGGCCATTTCTGGACTTGTCAAAACTGCCGACCCCTGTGAAAGACTTATATTAATTAATTGATAAATGAGCACTTGTTGTGATAGCATAGGGGGCAACCTGTTAATGCCCTGGTCCTTACTGCAAAGGAATGCCATTTGCTTTAAGCAGATCATAATGGCACTTGTGCCTCAGCTTGCTTACATAACACGTCAAACATAGTAATTTCTTAAGGAGGGGTTTTGTATGGAGTAAACTAGGTCACGCTGGCTCAGTGGAGGACAGGTGAGAGACAGGTAGATACATGTGGCTCATACTGTTAAACATGTTTATCAAGGTAAAGGACGATTTGGTCCAATTCCTTCATGATGAATTATAATGAAATTTCATGTTTGCCTCTCTTAGTAAAATCTGTATCAGTTTTATAACCATGATTTATTTACACTGCACATAAACATGGGACCCTGTAGCATTGTATGGGATACCCAGCCCTGAGTGTAACAGTATACTATCCCAGTTTACAGTTCAATACATCAATGGTAATCTAACCCAGGTCTTTAGTAATACAAACCAGCTTTCAGCCTAGAGATTGAACTAGTGGCTGCTTGTCCATAGTGTAGGCTGGCCTAGAAATGATCCCAGTGAATACATGGGTTTATAGGCTCCAGTTTGCCTGCCACAGGAAAGAAGCTGGAAGTGGCAGCTAGAGGCCTGGGTGGAGTAATGAAGTAGCTAAAGGATACTGATGTGGCTCACTCCTAGGTCAGGAACATAGTTATTATACAGTGGTTGCTGACTGGAGCCCTGGTGGCTCTACTTGTGAGTAATGTGTGGTTTGCTTAAGAATTTCAGCTGATGCTATGTGTCATGTTATTACACAGCAGTTAATGTTGTGGGCATATTGTTGCTGTTGGTGAATTATAACACTGGAGAGTGGAGGAAGAGGTTTCAAAGACACTTAGGAAGTTATATATGTGTTACAGTGGACCAGGGCTATGACTGAGAGTAATTTACGGTTGCTGTGAAAATGTCACTAGACCAGTTAGCTTTTGGCTCATTCTAGGTACATTTCCCTTACTTGATAACAGAAGTTGCATTCAGACAAGTTTTAAGATAGTACAGGTTGAGGTCCATGTTGTATTACCAGATGGCCAACTGATATCACCATTTTAAGTATTTGAGGAGCAAAGTAAGGGGGTCTGTCATGGAAAGAAGCATTTAGAAAAAATTAAAGATTGGGCTGGAAGGAAAACATGTTGTTTGTTATATGATAACATTTTTATTCTCAATCCCTAGGTGTTCTAGGATCCAGAGAGTCATCCATGTCTGAAGAATCGACCAAAGAAGACCCCAGACAAATTCTGAAACAACTTGAAAAAGAAATAACAGCTGGGAGAGATGTTAAAGGGAAGAGCATCCTCAAGGAGTCTTCCAAGGGTGAAACAACCACCCTGGAGACTGGGAAAGGCATCCTTAAAAGTGCCGCACCAACAGTGACCAGTGCCTCTGAGGACAGAATGATGGCGCCACCGTCAGCATCAGAAATCACCAGAGGAATTCTAAAAAGTGGTACAGAGAAAAAATCTGCAGACACAGCCTCCAAAAGTGAAGTGGCTGAACCGAAAAGCATTCTGAAAAAGGACAGCTTGAAAGAGACTTCACCTCCTTCTGCAGCAACAGAACCTGAGAAGGGAGTTCTGAAGAAAGAAAGCTCCTTTGACAAGTCCAAAGGTCACATCAAGAGCATACTGAAACCAGACTCCAACTTTGACAAATCCAAAGAATCGCTGTCGCATCCAGGTGTTGTTCACAGCAACGGTACAGAAACCAAAGAGGAAGATACGTCATTGTCAGAGTCTGACCTGGATACTCTTGTGCAGGAAAACAAAAATGATGTATCTGTTGTAAAAGCCGGAGACCTGGATGACATCATTCAAGCCAACGAGCACGTGAAGACCCCGAGTAAAGACACTCCACCCAGTAAGAGAAAGGAAAGGAAGGCTAACGAGAGGTAGGTGCATGGGTAACCATGCTGATCAGTATGCATGTTTATATATATATTTTACATTGTTAAGGATCCGATTAACAGGGTGGCTATCTTCTAAACCGGACAAGATTTACCAACATTTGCATATCAATAGGAAGCTTATTTCAACTGCTTTTCATTCCATATCCTTATTTTATTATGTAATCATTACATAAGGAAATATAACACTTCATAGGTGTTCTCAGCATGATCTTTTTACCTTAGTAACTAGAAGTCCACTATGCTCAAGTTAGTTATGATTAGATACATTGTAATTAAGCTGATATTAATAACTTCAAGAAGGGATGGGAGTGTTAGCTTTTAGGATATGACTCTTTGTTACTAAAATATCCATTTGTGTGGCCTTAATCTATTAAGTAAAAATATTTAAACAAAATGCTAGACATATTTTTCATGCATTCTTCTGGTAAGTATATTGAAAATATGATAATAATCAAAACAAAACAAGATCAACACCAATAGTAAAAAGACCCCTTCCTTTTCAAAGGTTTAGGTGTATGATAATAATCTATTCAAAACAGAAACTTTGGCCAGGTCTCAGTGTATTGTGAGTAAACATGAGGAGGTAGTGTTAGTGTGTTTGTAAAGTTGAGTGAGTACACACTGTTCTCACCTTTGGTGAAATGTAATAAGAGAGGCGTTAGTGGTTACTTTTGACAGGACCCACTTCACCAGTGACAAAAATGGATTATAATCTTGAGCTGAATCTTAACCACTCCATTTTGATATTTTTGTCTGTAATGATTAGATATATAATTTGGCTGTTGATGACTAATGAAATGGATAAGGAAACATGCATTATGAATCCTTGTGACCTAAGTATGTACAGGTACTTGTCTAGTCTCTATTTCAATGATAAATTGACTAGATTTTATGTATTTGCTTTGCTTAAAAATATATTTCGCTAGATAAATTCAGGAAGTTTTGCTATCACATCAATGTGACATGGACAAACACCATTGTTGAAAACAGTTCAACCTGCCATTTACACAGAAAATTTGGTTTATTATAAGAGAAGTTTTCCCCCAGCAAAAAGATAAAACTCCCCATGGATGGACATAAAACACAGGCCAGCAAGAACTGGACAATATAATATCAGGCCCATAGCCAGCAATTTTAAAAGGGTTGGGGGGTCTTTTTCTGAAAAAGTTAACATTTTACCATGAAAACTTCATGTACCTAGAGAAAATTTTACCCATAGGGGACCTTTTATCGTCAAAAAGGGGAGGTTATTGCTAACCCTCCCCCCCCCCCTGAACCCCATGGCTCCAGGCCTGAAATATATACAGGGAAGATAGGCTCAAACCAAGGGTGAGATAGGAAAGAGGCTGGTTACCTTTTACATATTTGTCATGATATGATATCGCACAACATTTCATATAACACTTAATACAGAGGATTGATCTGAAAGTTCTGCTCACAGGTAGGCATGTTGGGGGGAAAGGGCAGGTGTGAATATTTTAGGGATTTATAAAACTTAGTAAGTTAGTAGGGTTTTCATCAATCACTTAAAATGCTGCTCTAAGAAATGTGCCATAGATGGAAAGCCTGCATCACAACACTTTGAAGTAAGTAGATCATGAATTTTTAATAATTTGTCCTATATTTTAAATTCAACTGTTTTGCTTTCTTTACAGTACTACAAAGATCATGTTAGATAAGACCATTGAAGTTTACAATGTTGATGTCAGTATTTTATGTATATTGATTTATAAGGACACACCCATGCTTATGACATCATGAAGGACAATAAACAAAATAAAACAAAGTCAACATCAATTGGTATAAATGCATCTTCCCTTTCATAAAGTTAGTTGTGTGATAGTAATCTGGATTTACTTTGACAATAATAAAAATCATTATTGCCATAGAATATTCTTTATGTTAAAGGAAACAAGTATGTACGAGCACATAAAATACAAGAGTTAATGTGTGCATTGATTCAGGAGAACAAAACAAAATTGCATTTATCTTCACATTAATGAAAGCTTAGGGTTCCATTAAACATTGAGTGTATGAATTGAAACACTTTTGTTGAGACATAAAATGTGATGATTTTATTCAATGCACACCAGGAATAGAAATGTGAAAACTCGAATACAATGCTGGTAAGACAAGCCAATCAGTTTACGTGACAACTATTCTATACGGAAACTAGAAATGTGCCTTTAGTCACCTATATTAGTGCTATCATATTACACCTACGTATAAAGGCTGACTGACAAAACGCAGTTCCTAGCTATATATAGTAAACACAAATTTTACAAAGTCGGATGTCTTTATCTATGAATCTGTAGATGTCTTTATCTATAAATCTGTAAAATGTAAACTTGCCTTAGAGGTGACCCAGTTAATTGGGTGTCTGACAGTTATAATAGTCACTGCAATGATATTAACATAGATTAAGGAGAGAGATGAAGAGACATCAGGTAAGTTTTCTGTTTTAACTACATCAAAAATCCGGTGTTGGAAGGCTTAATCTTCAGGTTTCTTTGTATATAGACTGGAAATTTTACTAACTTGTTTCATCAGACATCTTGATTGATTAAACTGCGATTTAGATGTTTGAATCACAGCAGGGTGGTTTTGTCATACCATTCTCTGTACAGTAGAGGTTCTAGTACCGAGCCTTTATAAGTCAAAAATCCTTAGCTTATCAGTCCTTTGTTTGATGACACTGAAAGTCTTCCAGGTTTCTTGAAAACCGGACACATTTGACTGTTGTATTTTGCTCCCCACCCCAGCCCCGACCCTTCAGTATAGAACTGTGCATTTCCTGATTTTTTTTTTTTTTTCACTCTCATGATTGTATTACACACTAATGCCATATTATCAATTTCCTTTTTAACATTGTTTTTAACCATTTCAAAGACTTACTGATTACATTTGGTGCCTGTGTATCACTGGCTTTATGGATCCTTTAGCACTTTGTAAGTACACTTTGTGAGGGGGGGGGAGGCAGTTAGTGGGAATTGAAAAATGAAAGAAAATATCAGATTACTTGCCATTAAGATGTCATTGACTTAGATAATTATTGAATTAATGGACATAGAAATTAATTGCTCATTGTTTAAACCAAAAAAATCTGCTATCTCCATCAACTTGATATCACAATGGCTTTCTCATCACAAAATGAGATCATTCTGTCAGGAGCCTAAGTGGTTCTATTGACTTTTTGTTCTAATGATTCACTGTGGCTTAGAGAAATACAGCAGCTGCTGCAGACTACCAAGGTAAAAAGTATATGGTCTATATAATCAAGATTGTCAAATGATTTCTGTACATCTTCATTTGAGAGAGAAAGAGAGAGAGAGAGGTCTGATTTCTAACTTAACCCCAGTCAATGTTGTATAGCATGTAAGTTTGTAGGGGAGACATTTTATTTTGTATGTGGTCTCTTTCTTTATGTGTAAAGACTATTACAGATCAAGACTTGCATAGTATGATAAGAGAAACACCAGCCTTCAGTGATAATTCATTCACATGAGTGGCTGGACCTGGTTACTGTCTCAGGAGCTGGTCTCTATACATGTAGGTGTTGAATTCCAAATAGAGATTATCAATAAATATCTACATGTGGAGACGCACGCACACTCTGAATGCTGTATGCTATAGGCTCACATGAACAGTTTTATAACTGTTTGATAACATTGAGGCCATTTCCGAGAATACATGGAAGGCGTTACTTGTTAAACCACACTGAGCTGCAAAATTTCTCAAATATAGGAATATATAGTTCTTTCAGTGCAATATTGTATGCGTGTCAGTAGTCTCATTACATTGTATCTGGAGGTATGTATAAGGAAGCCATCAACCCTGTTCTGTGAGTCATACACAGATAGACTGTTAGTTATATACCTTCTGGCCATAGCAAGGTTAACAACAGAGCAGTTCTATAAAATGCATTGATCTTTTATTTATCAGGTTGTAAATAATACAGTGATGCCTGAAAACAGGAAGTTTCGGAATAGAAAATGTGCAGTATGTTAACTCTGCCAGGATAATTAGATTTGTATTATGTATATATTTTATATATTTGTTCAGTGTATTTTTCTTGGTAAATGTTGAATTTTGTAGATATTCGGTTGAATTAAGCTAGATAATTATGTTTTTAGCGTCTTCTTTATATTCACAGGTATAATACTTTGGGGGCATCATCACCTACGCCAGAGAAATCTCCCAAGAATCAGAGAAAGATAAAAAGCTACACACAGGAGCGGCACAAAACCCAACCCATCACGGACGCTGAAAAGGAAGAAGCTGAGAAAGAGGAGGAGGGTCTAAAAGTCGGCTCCTCTATTAAAGAAAGGTCAGAGAAGTAGCTAATTTTTTTAATGTACAGACAGTTTTGTATGTATGCTCAAGTAACCATTCATACAAGTCTCTATTTTGACCCATTCTAAATTAAAGTATAATACTTGAATTGTTCTAAAGCATCCACATAGTAGTCGTGGCATCAATTTTTATGGGCAAGCTCTATGGGTACATTCCCAGTGAAACTATTGTTCTATATAGATTGATCTAGCTTATGGAAATTAATAGTCACCTTCTATATGCTCGAGGAGGCATGTCGTTCAATTAATCTGATTGCATTCAGCGAGATTCCCTGGGGAGTTGGATCAAGCTACATAGAAGAATAGTTTCATTGGGAAGATGCCCTATGTCTCTAGACATATAGCCATTACTTGTCCACTGGGAACTACATTGTAATCCTTCAGTTTCCTGTATCCTAAAGCAATGTAATTGAGTTAAGTTGTGTTGCATGTTGGGAGGGAAAAATGATGTAGTGCAGTGCTTAGTCGTCACAACTGTGCTTGAAATGTGCCTGTTGCCTTAAGAGAAAATAGCAGAAATAAAGAAACAAGGTTAGGATCAACTTGACGAAGCACTGCAGTTCACCAGTTAAAGAATCAATGGTTAAATCTGTGAAATTCTTTGCTTAATTGCATTTGGAAATCTGTCTTGACTCACTTGGGCATGTTTGCCTCCAAGATAGCTGGCAAGTGTTGTTAGTTTACATGTGGGATCTAGGTGTGTTTAGACTAGGACTTCTTTAGCCAGAAAATTGGTCCAGCATACACCAAGAGTCCCAATCTGCCTTGCATTGACACTGGCCTCTTGCCAAATACCAGTAAAATTTGAACTGGACTTGTGAAATGTTGTAAAATTATTCAGTCACTGGTCTCTATTTCTACTTTAGACTAATGTATTCCTAGACCTGATGTCCCAAATGGCTAGTTGGCTAAAACTTTGGACAGTTGCATCGTAAATTGTTTTCTCCTATCTCTCAAACTCGGTGCCTGGCATAGAGTTGATAGAATAAAGAAACGAAACATTCAAAGCTAACTATAAAACCAGTCAATAGGACATTTATACAAATAAATAAATGTTTTATAGATATAACAAAATTTAGTTTTTCGTGATTCAAGTTTGAAAATGCTTTTGAATTATCTACTTTTTGAATGTTTTTTTAAATCTGTAATTTAAAGCAGCATGTTATCCATACATTGCATATTGTAAAGCACAAACATGGAATGCAGATAGTAGCTACATTTCTTGCATAATTTATGTTAATGAGGGCAAATTTTCAAGGCAGTTGCTTTAATATTGTAATTGTTGCATGTATGTCAAGTTATATTTCAGCTGTTGGCTCTTTACTCTAGCATTTACAAAGATAGAAGCTTGCATGTAGAAATACCACACTAAACCGTCACACCACTCTGTGGTATCATTGACATGGCATTTACTTCATATTGTCAGTTTTATTTCAGCATAGTTATTTAAATATTTTGTGCTAAAAGTATAGAATAGAGAAAGTTTTTTGGCTATATCTAAAAGTCCATCTATTTGGGTATTGCTTTATGTCCTCTCCCTCCCATCATGTAGAGTGTGGTGCTTGCATATTAGTCTATTTTAATATCCATCCTCTTCTGTCTGCCTGTTTTGTTGCTTTCAGATCTTGAAGACATGAAATAAGAAAGATTTTTCTTGTAAACATGTACCTGGCAGTCCAAGAATAAATTCAGTTTTCAAATATACAATCCATTTCTTGTTTCCTGTTGCAAAGGTTGCAGTCATGTTCCATATTTCCCTTCTTTGTTTGCATTTGTAAAGATCTCATTTTCTTAATTTCAGACTTGCCTTCCTGAAGAAGAGTGGCGATGAGGCATGGAAGAAGAGGATAGGGAAAGATGTTGGTGGGGAAGACTCCCCAGTCAAGCTGCGCGACAGACCAGCCCGCCAGGGTCTTGATGTCAAAGAGAACACGGGCAGCATTGCAGACCGTCTCAATCAAATTGCTAAGTCATCTCAGGGATGGAAAGACCGAGTAGAGGAAAAAGATGTTGACCAATTTACAGTGGAAGGAAAAATCAACAAACAAGGTAGTTTGTGTGTGTCTATGTGCATGTAAATTGGTTTTTTTATCATAGAAGAAATTGAATTTAATTTCTTTGATTAAAATGGTGTATACACAGTGCAGTTTTATGTATATATATATCAATGGAGATACATAGCATTGATATGAGATGTAGTACAAATTGTATTTTTGTTCTCAAGTAACACTTTTAATTCACCACATTAAAATACATTAGGTGGTTTTGAACAAAAAATACATTGCACACAGACAAATACATACTGTAGATATATTGTTTATCCTTACATACCAAAATTCTGAACAAGTTTTCATTCAGAAAACAAATAAAGGATTCAAAATTTTTGATCACTGTAATTAGCTGGTTTTCATGTTTATAAATAATCATGATGCTGTGCTTCCTAGTTTCATCACAACATCATATTTCATGTTCAAGACATTTAATAGAAATTATATTAGTGTTTTTGTTATATGACATGTGAACACTTGGAAATATAATTGTAAATGGCAAGACACATGAATATTGCCACATTGTTTCTTGTATTATTATCTTGTGCTATATTCTCTCTGACTGAAATATTGATTTTATTTTTACAAACATGAGAAGTGTAGATCATCTCTTTTCTTTGTATTTTACATCATTTGGTATTTCGACGAGTACTTGCCTATTTATTGAAAAATTTCTGTTGCTAGTCTTTAAGATGTAGACATCAGTATCAGTTTGAAGATGATTTTGTTTCATTTGTCACTTCATTAAGCATGTTGTGTGCACAGAAGCCATCTTTGGACTGGTTTTAAACAGTTAATGGTTCAAAACTTTCCCAGTGAATTCATTAGGAATATTTATCTCTGAAAACAGTTACAAAAAGATCTGCATGAGTAGCAAACTCTGAAATCACTGGAAGATTTAATCAGAAAAAAATAGAAAGATGTTTTAAACATACATGTTTTAGTCTAAAACCAGTCTGATAGTGGCTGTAGTTTCCACAGGCACTGTGTTATGATAAATATAGAATATATTGCACATAATTTCAACATTCACACTTCTCAGAAAGACATAGAGAAGCACAATATAGTTCAGGCACGCCTTGGGTAGTAATAAAGCATGTGGTATATTTCAGCTACTCAGTTGAAAATTTTTTAAAGAATTTTGTTTTAATTTTTCCAGGTTTGATATTGAATACTTCAGTATTTGAATTATTTTAAAGATACACAGGCCCATATTATTTTTATTGATTTGGTTAAGTGCACAGATCAAGAGTTTGCACTGAATAGAGCTTATATAATTTACTGGGAAAGATGTGCACTAGGCTGGGATCTGGCTAATGGAATTGAAATGTGTGAAGATGCATGCTTAGACTTATCACATTGGGTCTAAAAGCAATATCAGCCAACAAGCTTAATTTCCAGCCGTAAAGTTGTCAGAGACTTAAGGAATTTGTACTGTGCCGTGAACAGTGGAATGACTCGAATATTAGTTTGACTGTTTGATATTGGGTTTTAGACCTAATCACACAAGTTTCAAACCAGTCTGAAATCAGTTTCAGATAATTTTTTGAAAAAGTGAGGCTAGCGCATAAAAAATCATCTTAATTTTCTTTCCTTGATTCAGGTAGACAAACTTATTGAGATTTTGTTCTGCATGATGTTTTACTATCTAAGCATGTGTTTACTTCTGCCCAGGATCCAGACTTACTGTTCACGACAGTCCGCTCCTCCAGCGCAAGAAGAGATCATCTCCCAGAAGCTCCTCTTTTAAGTTACCCAGAGGTAGATCCACATACTGTCCTCGTCTCATCCAGTCTCGTCTCCACCTCCTCCTCCTCCTCCTCCTCCTCCCTCTGTTCCCTTCCCTAATACCTGTGTTATATCTGTAGAACCTCTTCTTTGGTCTGTTCAGACAAGGACATTTTAAGACTGAAAATCGGGCATGGGTTACAACTTGCCTATATTGATGAACCAGGGTTTCTCCAGAGACCCGAGTGGCAGTAGGAACTCTGATATCTGGTTCATATCAGATTGTGCAAGTTGGACCAAGTTGCAGTCTTGAATAATCCTTGTCTGAACAGGTGTTTTGTCTTGTGGATATTTTATGAAGATTTTTGTATGAGATTACTTACTGAAATATAGAAAACAAGGTTCATGTTAATACCTTCAAATATGATATTTGGCATGCTCTCTAATTTATTATAGAAACTCATGTAACAGTCAATTGTAGATTATATTTAATGTTGAGGCATGCCTTTTTGTGTTGAAAGAATATATATGCTTATAAGTAAAGGAAGAAATTGTTAATGATGTTTTTAGAATGTGTTATATGATATGTTAGCAATTTTGATTTCAGGGTAAATACCTTTTATTGACATATGGGCTTTCGTCAGCATATTAATGTGTTAAAAACAATAGTTGTAATATAAATTGGTTTTAAAAATTAATATTTTTTCTGTTGGTGAAATTTTCTCAGCAAACATAAATAAACACACATCTCTGCTGAGGTGAAATATGCAGTTTATAACAAACATTCAAGATAATTTACTTCTGCTTTGTAAAAAATATAAAATGTTTGATCAGTTATAGAAAATATCTATTGACAAGCACATTAATATGCTAGGGTTGCCCCAGTAAGCATTCATTGTGTTCATATATTATTGAAAATTATCCCTGGGCTTTTCAGAGAAGCAAGACGACTCCCTTGCCTCTTCCACACCTCGGGCTCCGCCTGCCCCTGGGGCGTTCAAGCTTCCTCCCCTACCCAAGCATACTCCTCGAGGTAATTTACAGGGAAACGGCAGAAAATTTATCATTATTATTATTGGTGTCACTGAAGAAATAGTGAATGATGAACTGCACCTTATACTACCAGGCACAACATGCTTTGCATTTTGTTTTGTTGTTCAGTATTATTGGGTTTTGTAGGTCTTAACATTATTCACAATTTTTTTCCACAAAGTTCCAACATAAATTTCATATTGTGTTATATGAATGCTTCCTAGTTTTACCATATTGCACTTATAACTGACAACAGGGCCATGTGCTTCTACTGTATGTTGTATGTCACCTGCATGATTCTGTATGTTTGTCTCATTTCCCATAAGCTTCTGATGACGCTGAGGATGAGGAAGGTAAGCGTGTGTGATGGTGATGGGGATTTTTTTAGGTGGTGGAGGGGTACTAAGTATGGTGATGGTGGTAACTCTGAGAGTTTTAGAAGAGCTTTTAAAACTACTCAACAAAAGTTGATTGAGATGTGGCCAGGGTTCAGTGCAACTTCTCAAGTAGGCTGAACTACATAAGGGTGTAACAAGCTCCACTTTTCCAGAAAAACCTTCACAAAAGCAGATGACAAATTAGCTTCTCTGAAGTTATTATTTATTTTGTTTCGATTATTATACTGAAATGAAGTCAATTTTACAAATTCCATTAGTTCTTTTTACTGCCCAACATAAATTTTGTTTTAAATATTGAAAATCAGTCATATAATTAAAAGTTCTAGTTCTTCAATACTGTTTGATTTTCAAATGAAGAAAAAGAACTTTGCTTGAATCGGGTTGCTTTTGTTGACTTTTCATAGCTTGTGAATTCTCCCTGAAACCTTTATTCAAATTTTCGTGCTTACAATAATGTACCTTACAAAACATGAAAGTCTTATCTGGCTTTTCAGCTAGTATTTCATAACTAAACTAACTCTAAACTTTAAACTATATTTATAGCATTGTCATTGGACATATGTTTTTGCCATCTGTTGGCAAAATTCATACTCCTGTATTTATCCATAAGCCTTTTCTGTGTTGCTTCTTACCTGTCCCCCTTTTCTCCATTTTTTTGTTGCTCTCCCATATTGCTGTGTAGTGACTGAATTAACCGTGTGAGTCCTTGTTAGGAGCAGGCATAGTTAGATTAAGCACTGTGAAAGAAGAGTCTTCTGCCACTACTTCTGCTAATACTAGAACTGCTGCTACTTCTACTAATACTGGAACTGCTACTACCAGGCAGGGTAGATCCTGCAAGGTTCAATTTGTTGGGTCTTTGCAATGGAGAGAGACAGAAACAGGTGTGAAATTTTTAGTAAAAATTACTGTCAAAATGGGTGATGGACTTTTGTCTATCTTTACTGAATTTTATTTTCATTTAGAAGTTTTAAGTGGTGGAGGGAGTATCACTCAGTCAATTTAAAATCCATTTTAAGTAACCAAAAGATCTTATAGAATAACAATAATTTGAAAATTTTTATCACAAGTGCCATTAATTTTATTTAACAATTCTGGACCAGGATGGAATGGTAATATAAACATTTGTATGACACCAAATACATATGTCATAATATATAAGAGTATGTTGATATTAATTTTGACAAATTTGCACATTCTTTGTTACTGTAACAATGTAACAGCATTCCCTTTAAACTATGCTTTATTTGTTACAATATGATTCATCATTTACAGGTAAACTCCAGAAATCATTCACAGTAGACGACCCAGAGCATGCCGCGGAGCAGCATAAGACATCAGAGATGGGGGTGGAGGCCAAACAGATCAATAAGGTGCAGGTGCCCCAGGCAGACGACGAAACTTTTGATGCATTTTTCCAAAAACCAGCTCAGACTAAAGAAGATTCTGAGAGTGTGCGGGTGTCTGTGGATGATTTTAATGAGTTATTTATGGATGCTGGAGAAATGTAAGTTACTGTTGGCAAAAAAATGCTTTGTTTTATTTGCATGCAGTGAATATCAGTATATATGAGTAATAAACCAACAAGTTCCTGTAATTTGCAATGTCTTGTATGCAGTATTTATTTATTTGTATTGTGTCTTGGACCTCATGTATTATAAATCCAATGTGGTTTATGTAATATGATTAATCTGTAGACATAAAAAAGTCACTTTCAGATGCTTGTTTTATACACAATTTATGTCATTAAAACTCTGTATGTTTTCAATTCCAAATCTGAATATATTGATCCACAGGACATACTTGTAATCCTGTAGGCTACCTGCTATCAGTATGAGTTCCCATCAGATCTCTTCAGATATTTTGCCTTAAGATATGTCCCAAAGAGATACATAGTTTTAAAGCATATCAACATTAGAGCGTTCACACAACCTCATTTGGAGCAAAAACCTTGGTTGATATCTAGTTTAGTGTTCATTTAGTTTTGTGTGAACAGTGATGGGAATTGCCCATGACAGGTTGCCTGGAGGCCTATAAGTGTTTTAACCTGATCTACAATATTGTCATCATTTTCTAGCTATCAGTAAAAGTTGTAAGGTCTGAATATCTATAGGGAACAGCAATTAAGGTACATATATAAAGACTGGACACTGCTCAACACTGACTTATTTATCTTTATTTCCAGATTACAGACAGCAAAGAAGGCTCGTCCACAGAGGCGCAAGGCAGGATCGAAAAACCCGCTCAAGTCTCTGGCTGCCAGGAAAGACATCCAGTCTGAATATATCGAGATCAGGACAGACGTCGCTGATAGAGAACTGAAGAGGGTAAAGAGACAAGCAAGTATGTTGAATTTCATTTTGAGAATCTTTGTCAATTTCTTTTTCTTTGTCTGTTTTTTTTTTTTTTTTAATCTGATTTACAAATTTTACCACATTTGTTAATTCTTCATAAGGATCCTAGGAAGACAATTATGAAAATGTGTAAAATTTTATAAGTACATGTACAAATATTCTCCACTCTAGTACTCATTTTATTTTCTTATAACTTCCCTCCATTTTATAATCAGCAAGATAAAGATGGGATTATGATTGATATACTGGAGTTTGATTTATATGGAGGGGTGTATGTTTTAGCCTTATCGAAAGGCCTTCTTTAGGTGAATCTGAGCTGTCACCAGTGTGGGGACATCCTGCCCAGATTGTCACCACTTGACATTGACACACACCAATTTCAGCTCAAGTGAAGACGACATTAATTTTGATAATGCTCAAATGTAGTGACCTCCATTTTCAACAGGAAACTACAGCATGATATTAAATTATTATAATTCCATCTTTATCTGGTTTAAAACAATTGGATGAATCAACATTTGCTATTATTTAACAGTTGCGTCAGAAGCAGGGTTAGCAGAAGCTGCCCTGGCAGGTTTAGCCAGTACAGAAGACTTTGCTAAGATTGCCCTGAAGAAGATGAACCTGTCCCAGGGGGCTGTCACCCCAGGGGGAATGGGCAGAATGGACCCCTATAAATCTGTCATGTTACTACAAGTGAAAGGTAATTAAGAATCTGTAGGGTTTATCATAAGAAATTAAGTTTTTGTTTTCTTGGTATGGATACCAGTTTAGATTTATTTTTGTAGAGATATGATTTGGTTGAATGAAAGTAAATTAATGGAGAAAGAAAGGTATAGGCATTTTTATTGAGAAAAAAGGGAAGGAGAAGAGCAATTGAGTTTGAAGAATAAGCCAAAACATGATTTTTCTTTGTCAGGAATTTCAGGAATTGCTATGGTTAACTAGAACATATTATTTACACACATTCTTAAAAATCTACAATAAGAGTTGGTTTTCATGAACTGATGAATCATTTGTCCCCTCCAGGTAGGAGACATGTTCAGACAAGGCTGGTGGAACCTTGTCCGCTGTCAGTGAACAGTGGCGACTCCTTTGTTCTGATAGTGGATGGCTCTGTGGTACACTGGACGGGAGAGTATGCCAATGTCATTGAGAAGGCCAAGGTTAGATTTAGTTGCTTTTTCGATTCTAGTAACTCATAAGAAGTAAAAGCAGTAGTAGTAGTAGTGTTTGTGAATGTGAAAATGTATTAACCAACCTGACATCTATAACAAGCTCTCGTATCTCTTGCAAATAATAATGATATTAATAACAATAATAATAATGATAATGATAAAAAATTATTTCTTTTTCCCCATCCCCAGGCTTCAGACATTAGTACTTACATAGTTCAGAAGAAGGACCTAGGATGTAAGAATGCCAGAGATGTGGGGAGTGTGGACGAGAAGAAGCAGCACCTGGGAGCTGGGAAACTGTTCTGGAAGACTCTGGGAGGCCAGGATGAGTACACCAGTGAGTGAGATATGGGTTAAAAATTCATTGAAGTTTGTGTATTGTTGGATACAAGAACTGAATCAAATATTTTTGAAAGAAAAAATGATATTATGTGACTCATAGTCAAGTTGTTTTAAGTTGATATTTAGAGAGAGAAATAATGAGAGAGGGAGAATTGGAAGGTGCGTAAGTTTGTGTGAAATTTAATAATTATTAATGATAAACTTCTTGAAAACTTCAGTGAGTGGTCCCCCAGAAGAAGATGAGATATATGAACAATGTATGGTGCAGACCAATATGATCTACAGGTTTGAGGATGATTCACTGGTGCCGTACACAGAATACTGGGGGAATGTCCCCAAGTATGAGATGCTCAACCCAGATCAGGTAAAACACCCCATTTCCATAGATTTTTAGATCGATCTATCCCTGTGGGGAGTCTCACTAGATTACTTTCAGCTTGGCCTACTAAAAGCTGTAAGGGGGTAATTAACTATGGTGTCCGCTCGGCTGACTGCAATTTAGCGTGAACCCCCAGGGAGTTAGGTCGATCTAAAACTTAATCTTTAGATCGATCTAAATCTCTGGGAAAGCACCCATACTGTACACTGTGTGGTCTTTGGATGAAAAATTCCTTCTAGTGATTGTATGATCTTTATGGATTATATTGGTTTGAAAAAGAAAGCTGTCATAGGAAGTCATATAGTGGTGTGGAAGGGATGGACAGTTTGTCAGTGGAGATATTTTATGTGTAAAGATAGTGATTGAATCTTGATGTACATTGTTCTCATTGGTTGTTTTATTTTGGAAATATTTAAAACATAATATTGTAATGAAAATAACATTGAAGAGAAGCAAAAAATAAACTGCTTCACATTTAGTGATCAGTCTTAATTTAATGAAGGCACACAATTGTGTTAAACATTATGCTAACAAACTTTCACATCCATTTCCAGATATTTGTGTATGACTTTGGCCCAGAGATGTATGTCTGGCTGGGCAAGAACATGCCATTTGACAAGAGAAAGATTGCCATTAAGCTCGCCAGACAGATTTGGGACCAAGGTTACGATTACTCTGAGTGTGACATCAACCCTTTCTCTCCTCTCAGAAGTAAGTGTGAGAAGTGGATCAAACATTTTAATTTTTCAAGTACCAAGACTCACTCTTTTTTTCCCGGTTTTTGCAATTTGAAGTAAAAATCATAAGATATTTATGATTTGATTTTCTCAACTAAATCAAATTGTTAAAAAGATATATGTTCAATATAAGTAGTATCACTGTTTAATAAGTTACAATGTGCATGTGGATTAGATTCTACCTCTGAAGATAGTAAAACATAACAAAATATGTTAATCGTAAAAACATTCCTCAGGTGAAGAAGATGGCGGGGCTCCAGCCAAAGCTGATAAACGCCCAGACTGGTCTCTGTTTGGGAAGATTACTCAGAATATGGAGACCATTTTGTTTAAAGAAAAATTCCTAGACTGGCCTGATCCTGCTAGAATTATCACAGTAAAAGGAGCCGACACAGACAGTAAGACTAAGGTACATGCTGTTATAGTATTGACATTATCAACTGTTGTGATACAGTATTTATTTGATAATTAGCTATGAAAATGACCATAGGATTGATATTAAGATTTGACCAAATAGGGGTAAAGGATTGTTACACTTAAGAAATGTGTTTTAAATGAAGATTTATGCACAGCATCTTTTTTTAAGGCACAGTCATATGGTGAAATTTAGAAATTAAAGATGAAAATTTTTTCAGCTGGGGTAAATTAGATAGAAATAATTTGGCCTGCAGTGGCAGTGACAGAAAGGGTAACTAACAGCAAACCCTGGTATAATATTTAAACAAATTTTTTACATGTATTTCTTTTTTCCTTTCGCTCCTATAGAATGAGCCAGCTGTAGAATTGAAGGCGTATGACGCGGCGGTGATGGTTCCTCTAGACACCTCTCCTGTCACCCTGTGTCTGGAGGGACAGAATGTGGGGCGTGGCTTAAACTGGTAAGTATGGTTATATCACCCTGTGTCCTTAGGGCAAGATTGTGTGTAACATTAATATGTTTATATAGATGAGCTAAGCTATTTCTTAGAATGGTAATATATATCAACACTGAGTAACCTTCCATTGACCAATTTAATGAACTTTTGTCTAAATTGAATTACATTTCATTTCCTAGGGCTGAGGAGTACGAAGGCCTGTGGAGAGAGTATGACATCTTGACTCTTGGTTTGGCCATGTGGCATATTCTGGAGTTTGATCATTACCAGCTGCCTGAAGAGTGTCTGGGACAGTTCCACAACCAGGACACGTACGTGGTGCGCTGGCAGTTCTTGGTGGGACAGAAAGGTAAGAGTTGATATCCAAAAAGATTTCATCTATTTTCTCAGCCACTAAGAATACAGCCCTTCTTTTTAACCTGCAGATGCCAATAACAGCTAGTTGTTGATTGAAGAAAAATGGTTGCTTCATTCTCTCAAGTTGATGCATGTTTTATACTCTGTGTATATCTACAAAGGGACATGTCTTTTGTTTATAAATCTTGAAAATATGTGGAAGTATTGTCAGTAATAAGCTTTCAAAGATGAAACTTAAATTCAACATGTACGACATGTATTATGATATGTAAGGGTTCCACTAAAAAGAAAGCTTCTGTTTGCCTCTTTAATTCACCACATCAAGTTTCTCTTGACTCGAGCTTGGAACATTGTCAGTTCTTGTTCGATCTGAATTTGCATATAATTTGTATAACAAAGTATCCTTTCGCCTGCAGGCATGAAGAACCTGAAGGGAGGCGTATCTAACAGACAATCCATGACAGGCCGAGAGAGGTGTGCGTATTTCTTCTGGCAGGGCAAGGGTTCGACAATCAGTGAAAAAGGGGCCTCGGCTCTGATGACAGTGGAGTTGGATGAAGAAAGGGGACCACAGGCAAGATTTTGAATAACTTATTTGTGATGCAATTAATTTTTGGTTATTTTCAATGAAAGATTTCAGTACTTTTGATCATAATCACTGTAGTTTAAAAAATATATTTGTAAGTAAATATGATATGATGTCTATTAACATATATATAGCATATACTTGAAATAGGCAGACATTTTACAAATATTTCATTTAAGGAAATAATTGACATCTGTTTTAATTCATTAAAAATTCAGTGGTGTTATATTAATTCTGTTTGGTACATCGTTTGTTCAGGTAAGGGTGACAGAAGGCAAGGAGCCTCCAGCCTTCCTGAACTTGTTTGAAGGCAGGATGATAACATACATCGGCAAGCGCGAGGACGAGTCCACCAACACTCAGGGATCATGGCGGCTTTACGCCATAAGAGGAGAGCTGGAAACTGAGACAAATTTGGTTGAGGTTCCAGCCAAAGTAGAATGTTTGCGTAGTCGATCTTCCCTCCTCTTGCTAAACATAAAGACTGGGTATTTGTATGTGTGGCATGGGTGTAAGTGCACTGCCAATACCAGGAAGAATGCCTTAGCAGCTGCTCAGAGACTTAAGAATAAGTAAGTGTGGTGGTTTGTTTTTATGGTGTATAAGTGGAGAATGGGGAATTGTTTTAAATCCAAGAGCCATTACTTTAATGTTATTATCCTTAAAAAAACTCCTGAAAATAAAGGGAATCAGGGGCCTTGAAAATAAAAATTTAAACCATATTATAAACCACAGCAGAGGATATAAGCAATGAATTATCAACACTCAAGTGACAAGACATGTTTATAAATGTATAAGGAAATTGATACAATATTGCAATGATAAAAAAAATCATACAAAAAAAATTCAATTTCTATGTAGAAATTGTGCTAAAGCAGTCTTTTCAAGGTTTTATGTCATGTTGTATTTTGTGTATATCAGACATTTTCCTTTGTAGCCATTTCTTATGGTCAATGTTTATTTTAAGTTTGTCTCACTGTTCCAGGTGCCCAGTGGAAGTGGGTCTCCATGAGAAGGCCTCCATCGTGATCACAGAGGTAGAGGAGGGCAGTGAGAAGTCCAGCTTCTGGGCAGGCTTGGACTGCAAGGACAGGGACAAATATGACACCTTGCTCAAATGTAAGCAAATATTATCAAATATAGATAAACCAGTTAATAAGAGATTAAGTTTATTTTTTGCTGATAGAAAAAAATTGTTTGGTTTTACTAAAAAGGATTGAATATCATAGTTTATTTCACCTTATTGACTCAGATTTTAGCTTTTTTTACATTCTACTCTATTTTTCTTTTTAACTTCATGCAGAACAGGACCCCATTTGAAGATACAATTGAGCCAAGTAACTAAATGATTTAATGAAAAGATTTGACAAATTTGTGAAAAAAAAAAAAACAAATTAGATAGGCAATGATCTCTAATTTACTATGCCTATGTGAAGCCACATGGCACCCTTACCTGAAGGTATTTATTGTAAATAATCAATACATCCAATTTGTCATTCCATTTTTTTTTCTGTTTTGCACATTCTTAATATAATGAGTTCAATCTCTTTCTTTTCAAGCTCCAGCCAAGTTTGACTACACCCCCCGTCTGTTCAACATGACCAGTGTGGCTGGAACATTTGAGGTGTCAGAAGTGCTCAATCCCTGCAGACATCCAGATTATGTGTCAGCATTCCCTTTTATACAGACAGATCTCTACAAACACTCTCAGCCAGGTTGGTGTGCATCTCAATATCTGCTTTATATACAGGGGTGGATCTAGAGATATTATCTGACAGTCTTTCATATTGTCTTAGTTGATCCTTCCTCCATTTTTGACTGTCTTCAGATAAAAATCAGACGCCTGTCAATGTAAACTTGAATAATTCTGACTGTCAACGGGAAGACCCAGTGTACATTGTAACTGTTGGTATACATTGTAACTGTTGAGTCGGTGTGCAAGTTATAAAACGATAGTGATATCAGCTAGTGATTGAGATAGGGAATTAAATAACCTTTAATGACCTTTCGTGTGCACCAGAGGAGTCAAACAGTATTTTTATTATCATCATCATTGTCATTGCTGTTGTTGCTGTTTATAACATTGTTTTAATATAGGTGTATTTTATACTATACAGAGGGACAGTTTTACTTTTGCTTCAGTTTTAACATAAACACCATGTATTTTCATCCAACTTGTTTTCCCATTCCAGCATTGTGCCTTATAGACAACAAGACAGAGATATTTCTGTGGCAGGGCTGGTGGCCAGAGGGGACAGAGGAGGACGAGAATGTCAAGACAGGGTCAGCTCATGCCAGGTTTGATGTAGACAAGAGACTGGCCATGGAAACAACACTGAAGTACTGCAAAGGTAAACACACACACACACACACACACACACACACACACACACACTGAAGTACTTCAAAGGAAAAAATATTCAGCATTTGTGCAACTTGAACCAGAAGGTCCTACACATTTCAACTCCCATGTTGCACAATCAACCTACATGATAAAAGAGAAAAAAGGGGAAAATGGACTGTTCTGGAGTAATTTTTATTAAGAAATTTGCTATAAATCACTTCATATATACTATTATTCTTTCTTTAGAATGCAATCCCTCTTCCCCTGCCAAAGCCTACTTGGTGTATGCAGGACTGGAACCAAAGCATTTTGTCAATCTCTTTCCCTACTGGGAGTACAGGGAAGATGTCACCAGCCTGAATTTGAAGGTAGGTGGAGACCCTAACAAGATGAAGCTTTACTGTCAGTGAAGTGAATATGACAGGATATGGGAGTATATTATTTAAAGAGGTTAATTCTTATTATATAAAAATGTGTGTACTACTGTTAGTATGTATGTCGTTCATTACTGTAAGTTCTTTATATCATATTATTTATTTTTCATTACTGCTTACAAGATCATATTTAGTTTTTCTCTGTCTGTTTCTCTTGAAATACTACCCATGTGACGCATTCCATTGTTGACTTTCAGGAGGGCTTCGTAGATGGTCAGATGGACAATATGGAGGAGTCAATGACAGAACTGTGTCGAAGCCGCTACACCATGGCGGAACTGCAGGAGCGCCCTCTGCCATCAGGAGTAGATCCTCTGAAACTAGAATCTTATTTGTCTGATGAAGAATTTGAGGTACTTATAAGTGTAGAATTTATTCATGTTTGATCTGTTAGCCATTTGTACCCATTCTTAGACATGATAAGTTTTCCATTTGTAAATCAATAATAACATGTCAAAATTACTTATTAATTTAATATAGATCTTTAGATTATTGAACAGAAGGTTGTTTCTTCTTCTTACTGATTTATCTTGTGATGTGGTCAATATTATTTTTGGTAATTTTCACTTTATTTTAATTCACAGGAAATTCTCCATATGACAAAAGAAGAATTCTACAGTTTACCAAAGTGGAAACAATCAGATCTCAAAAAGCCAGCCGGATTGTTTTAACTGCTGAAACATTTGTGGATAGAGTGCAATACAAATTTTCAAGACAAGAACAATGATATGAAATTTTTAACAAAATTTCCTTGTTAAACTGTAAACAGGATAATGTGAAAATAAAGTTTTGCTCAAGACAGATACTTAAAAACAATGTATTAAATTTTCAAAGGTTCTTAGAACTCTGTTAGTGATGTTGAAATGTAAAGGAAGCCTTGAAAGAAGGTAGAACAGAAACAGTTTCTTCCAACATAACATTAGGTGCTCAAATCCCGTCTTCATTTCTTCTCATACAAAGCCTGAAATATTGAACTTTGCTTGTAAAATCTTAATTGACCTCTTCTTGATGATCTTTGTTTATATCAGTTGTTTTCTTGTTCATTTGTACAGTTAATATATTGTATCATTATTATTTTTTTCCATGACAGTGGTATACTGTATAGTCTCAACTGTGATGGTGGAATGGTGTTGTTGCCATGGTTACCAGTGTTAGTGATATATTTCATAGCAACAAGAAATGTACACGTGAAACTATTAAAGTTTTTGTATATATGTCAGAATGTAAAATATCATGTTGAACGCTGTATATTAATCATTCATATTCTCACCTTTTTTGTCCTCACGTCTCTAAAAAGTTGCTTTTTCTTCTCTGTGTTCCCTGCTCTTATGTATAGCCATTAGTCAAGACAGTTAACGTTAAATACTTGTAATTATATATATATTTATATATATAAGAATTTAAACTTATAAGGTATTATTTTGTACATAAAATCATCCATACATCATATTATACTTTGGTAGAGGCTAGCTGGTATTTTCCTAACTAATTTCCTATGAAGGACATGATAACAGTCACTTTTGCTCTTTAAATTGAATAGCTCTGGTGCAATGGTTTCTCTGTGTCATTCCTCTCTGATACAGAAAATAAATTGTTATACTTTCATGTATAATTTAATCAAAGGGAATTGCTTTGAAGTAACACTCATAAAGCCCCTGTTGTTTAAGAAAAATTGAGCTCATTAGGAGTCTGTTACTTAGGTTTTAAACCAATTGTATGTTTCTATATGCAAAAAACTCTTTGCTAAATAAAATATGCTATGCAGAAGTTCACTGCATTCTCTTATTCCTTGTGAAATATTTATCTTGAACTAGGGTAGGTATGCCCACTGCCAAAGAATCAAGACTGGATTCGCCCTTATATTTTGGAGAACTTGGGGAGGGGGGGGGGGAGATTCGCCTCTACTCTCAGCTTGGTGAGCTTCCGTGCCGTGACACCAACTTGATTAAAGTTGGCTAAGTAAAGGCATAGCTGAGACATTGAATACTTTGACTGGATTAACGTCTATCTTGCTATATGTTTTTCAAATTCATTCTAATATTTTATGAAATTTATAAGATACGGAAGCCCCCCTTAATCATCTTTGCCACTGCACCATTATGACAACAAGGAAGGACTTTGATTATTGCTTTGTTGCTACACGTGAGAAACATCAAAAATGAGCTGTATCTACAATAGTATGCTGGTGGAGGCTTTACCTTCGACATTGTATGGTCCAATGATAAGACAAAACAGACCCCCCCCCCCAAAAAAAAAAAAAAAAACAGCTGTTCTATCTCTTCCCTTCCTATACACTTGGTATGTACAGGCATAATCTGAAAATACCATTTTTTATTTCAAATATTTTAATACAATATTTGTTAATTTATTTTTGTCATTTTTTTCATTGTTCTGCGCTTCCTCACTTTTGATTGTGACGTCATTTCCTCTAGTCCGGAAAACCACGCAACGATTTGTTGTGACGTCATTGCTATCTTAGAAACCGCACTGTCGAAATGTAGATATGCGCGTATTCAAAATGTTGCGAAAAATAATGCAGAAAATATGCCTTCCTGGCTAAGAAGAGCCTGGAGAAGAGTCAGTTGTTGTTCTTCGGGTTCGACCCGAGTTATAGAGTTCAGGAGACCAGACTCCGTAACCGAGAACAATGAAAAACTGACACAGTAAGTATTGCTTTCCTCTGCTCTTACTAGAGACTCCGTATCTCTATATATTACGTTGCTTCATCACTCTCAATACCTGAAAGTAATGAAAGGACGCGTATTAGATAAATATAACAAAGTTTATCTAACATCAATTCAATTATTATTTAGGCCCATTTTGTTGAAAGAAAATTAAGGTCGGGACAAAATCTTCGATATTTCACATTGACCTGCTTCTCTCATAGTTCCGAAAAACATGGGCTAGAGAACTTGCATACAAAGGATGTGTTAGATTTCTCGAATTTATCTAAGTAAAAAAGTTACAAATGCGGATCATAAATTTAGAAAAGGTGTAAATGGTGTAAATTAGCTTGCATGTAGCAACTTGGTGTTATTTCATTCAAACAAAGAGGCCATTGTCCTTCTGTACAAATTAAGCCGATAAGATTTTAACCAAGATATCAACCACGTATGTACACATTTGCGAATGTTTTCCTGTACCTTTCTTTTTGCTCTTTCCTTTTTGTATATAATTTGTGTTTGAAAAAAGTTTTTATTTTTTCAAGAAAGAAAGTGACGTGAAAAAAACACGGCCGTGAGGGGTTAAACCTAACTTGCATCCCAGGCTAATTCTTTTTGCTCTGTCATATATATATAAGTTGAAAGAAAATTAAGGTATATATATATATATATATATATATATATATATATATATATATATATATATATATATATATGTTTTTATCGAAGATCAAATGATCTTAACGTTGTCAAATACATCTCTTAAAAAGAGCACAGAAATACAAAGAAAAGTATCAGTTATTTCCTATGTACAACTGGTATGAACATTTGGAGGCTTAATGATATTGTCTACTTTCGCCCAAAACTCCTTATTTACTGCCTTACGTACATTCTTTTGGGAAATAGATAAATCTTCAGTATTCAGTGACTAAATTAGTTAACATTAACACATATGGCATCTTACGGGCAACGTCATAATTTCGATTTTGGGGTAAAAAATTGAAAAATCAGTTTCTCAAATTTCTCTATAATCTGAGCACCCACGATCAGCGTTTCAACGCCGATTTAATGACATCATTTAGTACTCTAAAACCCTGCCAGCGATTTTTCTTAGAAGTTTTCGTTCAGATTTTAATCGTTGATAAAGCAAAATAATGTCTTTGTTTAATGAAAATCTGTAATTTGGCCCTCATAACACCATAACAAAAACATTTAAACCAAAATGACGGCAAGGGATTGTAGCCTATACACTCCCGGTAAACTCTGACAATTTTAATGATAAAATTTTGTTCAGGGATGAAGTTACGCCCCATACCGATTACTATCTTATCTCAAAATAGAAAGGTGTTAAATTGATGATTTAAACTTTGAGCTGCCTATACTTATACATGTATATTGTAACGAGAAATATAAATGCCGACATTTTATATTTTCGAGGGTTTTTACTGTTTTAAATCAGCACAGAAATAGATACCTTATTGAATAATTAGATGCAGAAAAAACTTCATTTTCACTATCTGGATAATAATAAAGAGTTACAATATCCTCAATAAGAATTGCTACATTTTTGATTTTTGATTTTTTTGAAAGTTGTTTTATTTACTTTTATAGAAAACCTGTAGTTGATCCTTTGCCAGAAGTCGTCCCAGGTCTAGTACCATCCCCAGAACCTAGGACCCAGCAAAGTGAGACCCCAGAAGGTGAGGCTATCCCTCCACCGCCTCCCTCTAGAACACCTGAAACACCGGGAAATGCGTTCCCTACACAAACCATAGACACCACCAGCGAGACTGTAGCGAGCGCAAATCTGCCCAGAGAGACCGAGGAAGAAGTTTCCTGTGGATCAAATGGCAGTCCCGATGAAGTAGTCACCGTGTCTGTGTCCTTTAAAGAGACCAATGCAGATGACGCTGGATCTTACATTGGACTAGAGGACACTTTTATGGCTGACGGGATGAGCGAGATAACTACAGCTTTTCACGGTACCTCAGATATGTCACTGCCCACATTCATTGGGCAGGAAGACATGAAGCAAATGGTGGAGGTACAGGTGCCAGCCGTTCACCAGACCACCTCAGGAGCCTGCACAGAGAGCAAATACAGCTGCTCACTTCAAGACACTCCTGAGAAACCACAGAAATTAACCGTGATCTTTGTGTCACCTTACACCCCTGAGGAAGATGACACATTGCCGGCTGCTGTATCTAATGAAACACCAGGTCCCGTCAAAGTAGATGTGTCTGGTTCTCCATCTGAAGTCTCACTTTCATGTGCCACTCACAGTGGACCTGGGTGCATGAGACAAAACAGCGGCGCCAGCGACGCCATCATCCGTGAGGACCCGGCAGCCTACAGCTCTCCTAGCGACGTCTCTGTCCTGTCATACATCAGCGATACACCTAAGGTCCGTGCGCACATCAGCTCAAGTGCTACCTCCGTCTTAGAGGTATGGGGCGAGGAGAAAGAGGCACCACCTCCCAGTTCAGCTGAACCTGGATCCAGCATGGATAAACACGGAGTGATTTTCGACGAAATCATTCCCTTCCGCTGCCCATCTGACGACTCTCTTGGACCAAATGCCGACAACGCACCTGCAGTAGGGCAGGGAATTGACTCAACTGGGAGCACTGTCTTTAAAGACGAAGTCATTCTTGACAAGGTTGTTCCCTTCCGCTGCCCATCTGACGACTCTCTTGGACCAAATGCCGACAACGCACCTGCAGCAGGACAGGAAATTGACTCAATTGGGAACAATCTCTTTGAAGGAATCAGAAGCGAGCATCAGAATAAGAAAGAAGTCGCACTCCGAACACCGATTGCATCAAAGTCGCCCGATTCAGCTAAACATAGACCCAGCATGTATAAATATGACGAAGTCATTCTTGACAAGGTTGTTCCCTTCCGCTGTCCATCTGACGACTCTCTTGGACCAAATGTCGACAAGGCACCTGCAGCAGGGCAGGGAATTGACTCACGTGGGAACAATCTCTTTGAAGGAATCAGAAGCGAGCATCAGAATAAGAAAGAAGTCGCTCTCCGAACACCGATTGCATCCAAATCGCCTGATTCAGCTAAACCTGGACCCAGCATATATAAATATGACAAAATCACTATTAACAAATTTGTTCCCTTCTGCTGCCCATCTGACGACTCTCTTGGACCAAATACCGGCAACGCACCTAAGGCAGAACAGGAAATTGACTCAAGTGGGAACACTATCTTTGAAGACAAAGTCCCTGTAGACAAAATTGTTCCCTTCAGCTGCCCATCGAACGACTCTCTCAGGCCAAATACCGACAACGGACCTGCAGCAGGGAAGGGAATTGACTCAATTTGGAATACTATCTTTGAAGGAAACAGAAGTGAGCATCAGAATAAGAAAGCGGTCGTGCTTGGAACACCGATTGTATCAAAGCCGTCTGGCTTAGCTGAACTTAGATCTAACATAGATAAAATTGACGAAGTCATTATAAACAAAGATGGTCCCTTCAAATATCCATTTAATGATTCTCCTGGACCAAATACCGACAACGCACGTAAGGCAGAACAGGAAATCGACTCAAGTGGGATCACTATCTTTGAAGACGATGCCATATTTGACAAAATTGTCCCCTTCCGCTGCCAATCTAACGACTCTCTTGGACCAAAAACCGACAACGCACCTAAAGTAGGACAGGAAATTGGCTTATTTGGGGACAATATCTTCGAAGGAATCAGAAGCGAGCATCAGAATAAGAAAGAGGTCGCACTCGGAACACCGATTGTATCAAAGTCGTCTGGTTCACCTAAACCTAGATCCAACATGAATAAATATGGCGAAGTCAATATTGACAATATCGTTCCCTTCATACATCCATTTAATGATTCTCCTGGACCTAATACCGACAACGCCGCTAAAGCAGCACAGGGAATTGATATGAAAGTCACTGTTGACAAAATTGTTCCCTTCCATTGCCCGTCTGACGACTCTCTTGGACCAAATACCAACAACCCACCTAAAGCAGGACAGGAAGTTGGATTATTTGGGGACACTCTCTTTGAAGGAATCAGAAGCAAGCATCAGAATAAGAAAGAGGTCGTGCTCGGAACACCGATTGCAACAACGTCGCCTGATTTAGCTGAACTTAGATCCAACATGGATAAAAATGACGAAGTCAATATTGGCAAGGATGTTCCCTTCAAATACCGGTATCCATTTAATGATTCTCCTGGACCAAATGCCGACAACGCACCTAAGGCAGAACAGGAAATTGACTCAAGTGGGAACACTGTCTTTGAAAACGAAGTCACATTTGAAAAAATTGTTCCCTTCCGCTGTCCATCTGACGACTCCCTTGGACCAAATACTGACAACGCACCTAAGTCAGGACAGTTAATTGACCCAAGTGGGAACACTGTCTTTGAAAACGAAGTCACATTTGACAAAATTGTTCCCTTCCGCTGCCCATCTGACGACTCCCTTGGACCAAATACCAACAACACACCTAAAGCAGGGCAGGAAATTGACTCAAGAGGGAACACTGTCATTGAAGAAATCAAAAACGAGCATCACGGAACACCAATTGCATCAATTGCATCAAAGTCGCCTGCTCCAGTTGAGGCTGAGGCAGAGGAATCCAACAGCGACAAAACTGATATCAGCATCAAAGAGGTCCTTGTTGCCTTCCACTGTCCATCTGAAGACTCTCCTGTGTCAGATATCAACAAGGCACCAAAACTAAGACCCGATATCAGCAGCAGTGACACCTCTATTGTAGAGGTAATCGGGGAAGTGGACACACACGTACATCAGGCCAATGAAACAAGAGTCGTGTCCATAATAGTACCTACTGTGCAACAGTCGCCTGATTCACTTGAAGCTGAACAAGGATCCGACAGCGACAAAAGTGAATTAAGTATCCCCGAGGATCTTGATTCCTTCAGCTGTTCATCTGATTCTCGTGGGTCGGATACCAATAAAGCACCAGCAGCAATACCCGACATAAGCCCAAGTGATACCTCTATTCCAGAGGAAATAGGGGAAATACAGGTGGACCAGAACAAAGCACCAAATATAAGACCCGATATTATCACAAGTGCCACCTCTATCCCAGAGGATATAGGGGAAGTACATGAACATCGGTACGTGGATACGGGCGGTGGATCCAGGGTAAAACCCGCCGCATCCATGTTTTCAGATTCAGTTGCAGCCAAGGGTGGAGATTCTAGCGACAGAAGTGATTCAACCATCCCTGAAGACCTTGCTGCGTTCAGCTGCTTGTCTGAGATTTCTGTTTTATCCAGCAGCAAAAAGACCTCAGTAACAAGACCAGACATCAGCACTAGTGAATCCTCCATCTCAGAGGAAATATGTGGATCCTGTGAAAACGTCCAACATGATACGAAGACTGAGGTCGAGTCGCCTTTAACACCAGATGACTCGCACTTGCTTAATACTGTGAAAGCGGTGCCAGGGTCTGACAGCGACCTTAGTATTATTGAAGACATCGCTCCATACAGTTGTTTTTCTGAGACGTTCCTCTCGACTGGAATCAGACCAGTTACTGAAACATCGATTTTAGAGGAAATACACTCCAGCGTCTCATCGGAATCTAACCAGATTGAAACTGTTCACCAAGAAGAGAACAGCTTCCAAAATGGCCGTGATAGAGCCACCAGCGTCATATCCCAACCTGAGGAAGAAATCACCGTCGGAAACACAGCTTCCAGGGAAAACAGCAGCCCAAAATCTGTCTGTGGAACAAACTCTGATTCAAGTGTTTCTGAAATAGCTTTATCGCCACCTTGTTCACAATCAATACTTAACCGTGGGGTTGTCCAATATGAACATTTCAGGTAAGAGTCTTATTTCTTATACATAACTATGATAATGTGTTTGTAGATGCAGAACGGCGTGAAAATAAACATTTGATATTCTAATTCAACTTTTTATAGTATATTTTGCTTCATCATGGTTTTATCTTTTAAAATTGGTGGTTAAATAATATTATATTTATTACTTTTAAGTTCAATGTGCAATACTAAAAGAGAGAATCAGTTGGGTTCAAAATGTTCGTTTTATATATCCAGATCGGGGGCCACCGCCCAGACTCCACCCACATTGGGCAACGCTCATTATAGTCAAGATTCAGGCATTGGGAGCAACCCTGCCTCGGCCCGCCGCACTGGCAAAGCCTCAAGTGGCTTCGTTTTACCTCGTGCGTACAAAACTACACAGCGTCTTCAGCAACGCCTTACAGCCAGTAACAACCACGTGACAGTCAAACCTCGAGCTGTCACACCAGCCCCTAATGGTGTAGAAAATAGGACATCTAGACGGACAAATGAGGGAAAGGGCAATAAAACAAGGAAGGTGGCCAAAGGTTCTCGGCCTACCGCCGCACATCATCGTCGCCGCCGTAAGAAACCAGCAACACCTGTACAAACCACAGCTAAGCGTGCTCGAGAAGCCTGGGGTGAAGAGGGCTATTTATCTGATTTCGAGGACTGAATTTTCAATTTTACTAGGTTTTCTTTTTCTTTTTTTTTTTTTTTTTTTTGGGGGGGGGGGGGGGAGGGGGTAAAGGTAGGGGTGCGTTGAACATATTTTTAATATTTTCATTGAGTTTTTTTAAATTAAAAACTTCACATTAAGATGAAATTCAATGGTCAAATGATAAAAAAGTATAATATGAGAAAAAAGTCATCGTGGAAAAAATTAACGGGAAAAAATCAAACATATCTTAAGAACAGATTATCCATCACTGCGCGATTTTGATTTTCACTGATATACTGAATGTTTTAACCAATTAGATTTTAGCATGATCATGTCTTTCTCTCGTTATCGTCAAACAATCACTTTAGACCTTAGGTAGTGCAATTTAAGTGCACTTAATACGGAAGACATCAAGTCTACAAAAGATAGAGAGTATAGTAACATGTCCTTAAAAACAGAAGCGGTACTATTAATTGGCACTGATAGAGCTAGTGAACTACATCCTGAATTAATTTGGGTAGGAACGGTTCAGCCAATCTCCCCTCCCTTCAATTTCTTAACGTTGGCACTAACTTCCGTGTTCGAAAGAAGATATGAAACGATCGTCTTCTGCTAGATTATTTAGAAAAGTATTCATATTAATGTGTCACCACGCAGTTTTAGCTCTCTTAGTCAAACAAATATATATTTTGACTATATGTTACTCCTTGAAATTTTTGTCATCTTTTTTTTTACCTGTATTAGTTAGTGTAGACTCAATCTCATACATCAACAGATGAGGCATGTCGGCAAATGTTCACTTCACTTGTAGCGGTTTACCTTAATGTTCCTTTCCCTAATCCTCATCTTTGGATAAAAGCTTTGAAATAAAAAAAATCTTCTATGTTTGACACACGACATGAACTGTCGTTTGGGGTATTGAAGTAATGTGAGGACCACCTATTTATATCAATTTCTTTTAGCCAACTTTATCGACATATTGTACTGTTCAAACGTTTCGATCATATTATTATTTTTGAGTAATAAAAAAGATAAAGCACCGTCGATCAGCAGACAGGTCATGTGACACGTTCATTTCAGTATATTCCGCCTGTGTAGTAAATGTTTTAAAATTGACCTGGAAGAAGAGCTTTATTTATTCTGGTTATTGTTGCACAGTGACGATGCATGGTAAGTAAAAGGGAAAGAGAAAGTACATGTATGATAGCACAAAATCGTATTTATCCTATTTTGACTTTAATATATGCGTTGAACAACTTAAAAACACATGATGACTGTACAACAATATTTATTTTATCTTTCATTTCACACTTCTGAAGTATTACAGTTATTACGTTCAATTGTTTAAGATATCAATTTTATCAAATATTGTTTTTATCTCTATATATAATAAAATAGCACCACCAATAACACTGCAATGAATTACATTCACCAGTAAAGAAGTAGAGCACATAGATCAGGAATATTTAATATACGATGAAAAGTATTTGTAAATTTTCATTTTTTTTTTTTTTTTTTTTTTTTTTTTTTTTGACCAGATAATAAATCACTTTTGTGTGAAGTGATTTTGGGAATATCGTAATTGTGTCAGGAGGAAAATGAACTGTTTTAGTCTCATCTGCCGGCAATATATAAAATCACCACAGGACGTCTTTAAGGTGAAATGATTTAAAAGTATTTTTGAGAATCTGATACTGCTAACAAAATAAGTAATGTATGTTACTTTTCATCATAGTACACTCATGGAAAATAATGAAACTATGCATGTATTACCACCTATACTGATGAATAAACAAAATGATAATATCGAATCGGTATTTCTTCTAGACTTTTGAATGACAACTGTCAAAGTGACAAACTGATATAAAAGACTAGAAGTAGGAGCACAAACAGGGTAGACTTCCAATACTTCAAATAAGATCACCAAATAAGTGCCCCTTGGATTATATAAAAAACTAACTTTAAAACCCTTTAAATCAAAATATTTGCTTTATTTCTCAAACACCACAAATATGCCTACTTTTCTCGTGAATAACATAATATATTGTGTTGAAAAATCATGACCAAATGCAGAGTCCAAATTGCCCCGAGCCAAGTGGTCCAACTATAAGATGTGTTTGTCTTTGGATTGCGGCCATTTTGATGCTAGAATGAGCTACATACTAACAAATGGACATTCAACTATGAAAATTGGGCGAAAGAAATGAAAACGCCAGCCTTGGGAACAGAAAACGTCGCAATACATGCAGTTTCTATGTGAGCGATACCAGTGGCTATAGAACTCATAGCACTGTAAGAGAGCGATACCAGTGGCTATAGAACTCATAGCACTGTAAGAGAGAAGACAGTTTGTATTTCGTTCAAAGATCGGCATGAAACGCTTTCAGCAAAGTCCATCTGCAGAATAATCTGCAACAGTATACCCTTTAACAGTAACTTTTGCTTTGTAGGCATCAGTAAAATATCAATACGTTGTGTTAATCCAATGTTTTAAAACAATGGCCTCAGAAAAAGAAAATGTTTGATTTTCAAATCTAAGTGAAAATAATATATCATTTGATTTAATGATTTCAAATGCCACAAAATCAATCAAAGCCTGTTAGAATAGAAACTCCGACATTGTCATGCAGACCTTTTATCGTGTTATATGTTGTAGTTATATTTTAATATTAAAATGTTATATATAATATATAATATTATAACATAAAAACCAAGATGTATTTAGGTCTAAATGTGTAATACAGTACATCTGCACGTCGAAGAATCAAAGTCAATCGCAAAAAATCATTATAGATTTTTTTAACTATGTGGGCTCTGAAAATGGTTGTTTCTCCCCGTGTTTGTAATCTAAATATCAAAAATTTGAAAAAAATATCATTCCAACTAATGTTTCGATGCATATTTTTTTTAATAAAGCGTCTTCAGTGTATTATGATGTTATTTGTTAAATAACGTGTGTTAATCGACCAGTTAATTTACTACTGTTTTTATAATTGTTTCATTCTACATGTATTTGACCAGTTCCTTGAAGGGAAAACTTGGATGTGCTTTGTAAATTATCTGGCACTCTTCTGATCAGCCTTTGATTGCGGCATGAGAAAAAAGGCATAGTAGAGACTGCTTTTAATATTCTAATGATTTGTCATTAAAATGTAAAATGCACAAAGAGCAGATTAAGCGTAAACTACATCTTTATTTTTACCCTGGTACATATATGAGATTGTTATGGAAACATTTTATGTATCTAGACAATAAAGCTTGAAATTACAATATAGGTCAATTGGCTATTTTGCATAGTCTAAAAAGATTCTCGTCCAGGCTAAAATGCATTTTGTAGAGGGCTAAATCAGAACGGAATGTTTGTATTTTTAAATTCTTAAAAGTAATAAAAAAGCTACAAGTGCTAGTGCAGTACATATCACATTTGCCACGCGTCTCAGGTGGTACAATAAACCGTCAGGTAGTTTGATTGAGTCCAGCATTACCTCTTCCTTGACATGCTCCAACTATATATATATATACTACTTTACGACTACTATACGTGTTCATTTACATACCCATTCAATATATAGCGTACGAAATACAACAGTGATCTACATTTGGCATTCACTGATTTACTATATTCTGTTTGTAAGATGTATGGCTACTACATTCATTGGGCACGTTCGTCAACAGAAAAAAGAAGCAACACTTCAAATAATCAATTAATTCCAAGCAACGCTAATTAATCTTTTATATAGACTAAGAGATTTATGATTGTTTTTTTTTTTTTTTTCATTCAATTGCATTTCAATATGTATACTCCCTTAGCAAAAAAGGTGTCACCCCTACTGCAATTATGTACATTGCTACAAAGGTACCCATACTTAAAGGTTGGGTTAGTCCTTGATAATTAATCAGAGGATTACATAACATCATAACCAAAACAGGCACAATGGGCAAGATTGCCTGGGTAAAGCCGACAGAAGGAAACCACACCAAGAGAAGAGAGAATGTCAGTACACTTTCCTCGTAGAAAACGTTTCATGACATAAAGGAAGTTGACTACAACATTTAACAAGAACAGGACAAACCATGCATGGTTGACAGGATGCACCTCACATAAGTATTGGCTACTGTGGTATGGATGGGCTGGCAGTGGTCAACGGAAACCTTACCAGAGAACTATCCACCCAAGTACTGGAAAGGAACTTAAGGAATTCTGTCGAGATATGGAACCCATGACCACCCATTTATGTTTCAGCACGATAATGCTACTCCAATGAAACAGCAGACTGGTTGTATGCGAACCAGACCCCCCCCCCCCCCCCCCCCCCGGGTCCAGCTCAATCCCTAGATAAAAACCTCATTAAAATGCGTGGGATATCCTTGGAACGCCAACACTGTACAAACGTTACAGAACTTTTTGACTCTACGCACTTCAACCCAGATGGTTCTGTACAAAATGCCAAAATGTGGCTTTGATTTTTTCACTTTGGTTAGCTCACTCATTAATTGTACAATCAGTAATTTTTGGTGAAAAACATCCCTTTATAAGTCTAATTAAGAACATTGGTTCATTACATGATTTTCTGTTTCAATTGCATTAGGGGGGGCACTTTTTTGCTAGGGGAGTATATATCTAATTATTTTCTAATTATTTTGTCAAATGTTTGAATATCTTAATATAATATCTCAAAAGAACAATAATAGGCATCTTATGGATCACATCGGTTGTCTTTCAAATGGTGACAGCTACCTCTTAGTGTTCATTACCTCTTAAAATAGTGACAGCTGGCGGAAAATCGTGTCTGTATGGTGGATAAAAAAGCCGGGAAACAGAAACTGATTTTTTATCAAATATTTTGTCTAAACTGTAATCCAATGGAATTAATCTTCACAGCCAAGAAAGTTTTAACTGGTATATTGATATATTTCAAAAGGAGCGACAGTGTACTGAGTTTAGCTGAATTAAGAGAAAAAAAACTTAAAACTTTTTAGGAAATTAAGACAAAGTTCATGGCATCTTTTTTATCCAAGCATATCATATACATGTATGTTTGTCACATTTTAGCACAGATAACGCTCAAAGTAAAAACCGTTTTTATTACGACTAAAATAATTACCTACACTTCCGTATAATATGCATTCTCCATCAGGAGAAAAAGGCATTTTATAAAAGGTGACTGCTTTACAACCTTCAAAATAGGTACAATCTTCTTTGCACGTTTTAGCATCGAAGCGAAGGGTGGTAGTGAGCTTGGAGTCTGGTGTACTGGCAAAACCCTTCTTCCAACAAGTTTTACCTAAAATACGAAAAAAGCCTCTTAGTTATAAAATTAAAAATTTACTGGCAGCATATACCACAGGTAGGTTTCAGCACATGAAGTCTGCCGGGGTCAGTTTAAAAACAGCGTTTAGCATAAAAACATATAGAATACGTTAAGTATCTGAACGCGTTTAGAAATATGTGTAAAAGCTAAACACATACACCCTGCTTTAAACGCACCATATTGCTAAACACATTAGCCTGTCACATGCTCAGGAGCTAGATGTGTTTAGCAGCTAAATTGAAAAAATTAACACAAAACACTTGAAGAGTGAAGATTAAAGAATAATTAACTCTTAAAAGATAAGAATTTATCCATAAATAAATACATTGGCGTGGATGTCAGCTTCTCTCACATCTTATGGCCTTTTATTTTTATTTATACCAAGTTTTTGCTCCTGTAGCTGTTGTGATTTCTCATATTTTTCTTAATGCCCCTATTTCACACAGACCACGAATGCCACGAATCGCCAGGAATTGACAAATTTCAGGATTCGTGGTTGAATCGTAATCAGTTCCTGAAGTTCTTAACAGATTCGTAAATAATAGTAGTCAGTTCTTGCAATTCTTGATCAATCGGGAATTCAAGGCAAAAATTTTGAGCTGTTTAAAATTTTGGCCACGAACTCCAGATTAAAAAAATGGTAGTGAATTCTTGACAATATTCGTGCAATTCCAGCCGAATCCCACGAATATTTGTAACACTATCGCACCTGTATCGTAACTGAATCGTAGAGCGTGTCCAATTAGGCCAGAAAATTTGCAAAATCTCACGAATCCTCACGAATCCTGAAATTAGTCAATTCCTGGCAATTCGTGGGATTCGTGGTCTGTGTGAAATAGGGACATAATCAATCTTGGTTACACTTACTAACCTACTCTATTATTTTTAAATTGTGGCAGTTATATAGTTTGGGGGGTGTTATATTATCTCCCCAGTTTTGTAACTTTATATCTTATCAGTTTTGTCATTTTAATAAATGACAATTTTCAGTCATATTGACTTATCTTATTTACTTTAAAGCAAAAACAGAGCTTCGTTGTGCTTGTGAACATTTGTCTACATAAATCTGCAAATGAGATAATTAAATGTATTTATGTAGGAAATGGTTTGTTTTTGGTGGTAATAATAACTTTGTTAATAATACATCAACGTTTTGTTTATGGGACCGGTGTGGAACTTGGAACCTAAACATTATACAGGGTATTTCATAATGTACTTAACAATGTGCTTCTTGCAAAAAAAATATATCATTAATGATGACAATAAATTAATGTCTTAATAACCATTTGAACTAATCCATATCTGTTTTGATATCAGCCTCCCATGGAAATACTTAGTTGCGTTTGAGAATGTTACATGTAAAAATATCGCAGCCACGTATAGAATTGCATCAAAACCTTATGCTTTCAACCCGTATTTCAACACCTATTTTACTTTGGATTTATGCAGATGATGATCGTGGTTTTATCATTAATTATTCTTATTCCTGAACCCATAAAAATCTAGACATTTACGTGATATTACCTGTTTTGAATAGATCCTTTGTAGTAGGTTTCTGTGTTGCATTTACAGCTACATTTAACGGGCAGCTTGTAGGAACATCGTTGGTATTGGGGTCCATGGGTTTTCTATCCAGGCCATATAAATGTAGTTTCATGGATTGAAGGTAACCTTATTACAAAGAAACAAAGAAAAACAATGAAAATTATTATGATATATACAAATAAAACGCTCAGTGAAAACTCAGTCCAATCAGAATGATGAAACCATTTAGAAAGCTCTTTGCAACCCCACAAATGAAAATATGTGCACTATTTGTTTTGATATTTATCTTTATGATATAACATTACGTAATTTGTTTGAGAGGTGAGTGTTCGATTCTTATAACTAAATCTAACAGCAGAGGGACTAGTATTGTGTATGACATGTTAAGAAAACTAACCTTTAGAATTAATTGTTGGTTTAATCAGTATCTTAAGTTAATGTCGAAATAAGCTGAGAAATGTAAATTTCTAAATACCATCCCTTACCTTGTTCTCCACTCTTGCTAGAATCTACTATATATAAATTCCAATGTTGGAAGTCACCGTTTGTGACTGCTTCTCCCCAAAACTGAACTGATTTGACCTGTAAAACACACTCTCTTATTAATTGCCATCGTTTGTGTATTTTTTAGTTTAAACAGATCCGTTATTTTCAAGGTTTGGTGTATCCAAGCAAAAAGCGTAAATCACTAGTTTAACATGCCCTTATATGGGTATTTTCACATTCCTAATCTTACCAAATATTTTTCAACATTAATAGGTTAATTGCTATGTAAATCTTAACATTTGACATACGGTACAAATTGTTACATTCTCCCATGTTTGTCTGTTTAAAAATCTGTGCGAGTTCAATTAACTTATTTAGATCATTGGAGTTATTTAATATTTCTTGGAAGATAGTATTACAAAAGCATTATGAAAAGGTATACATTAGTTATAGTCTATCCTAATACATGAAGTACTGTATATCAAATTGGTTTTTAAAATGTAAAAATACCGTGATACTCAGGTCTTGAAAAAAGATGTCGTTGACACGCCCTGGTAGCAGCAATCTTAAAGTGTTGGATGGCGATACAAGATGCATTTGTATACGGCCTCTTTTTGGAAACGTCAAGTTAAATTCTACGAGGACATCTTCAAGGAACTGTATGTTACACTCCGGCGGCACTTTGAATTGGACAAGTCTTTCAGGTATAGCTATCGGCCTACAAAAACGAGCATCGATTATATAATTTATTTTATTTCCTTAAGTTTCCACAGATATCTCGTGTCGACAGTCTCGTTTTGTCACCTTCGGGTTGTTTTTTTTTTAACTAGCCTGGACGTTAAAAAAATCATCAATAGCTTTGTATTATTGCACTGCGTGTACAGTATAAATTAATTTTGTCTTATTATGACACTACTTACCACCACTTTATATTGGGTTCCACCACACAATGTTTCATTTCTTTCCAGCCTCCAACAGACCACCAGTTATCAGGGTGTGCCATGTTAATTAAGCGACCTATGTCTAGTTCACCAAATCCAAATGTTGGTGACACTGTAAATATCAAATTGAAATTCGTTTTGCAATGTGTAAGGATGTGTGACACGTTTTACAAGTCTTACTGTTGCAGGTCCTCAAGTTGTCTTCTTGTGATATTCGTCCTCACAGAAGAAAAATAATTCTGGTTCATAATGCACTAAAATATTTGATGACTGTGACTTAATTCAAAATAATTGTAATTTGAATATCTCAACTTTTAGACCAAATACTTGCCTGCAAATATTCGTCATCCCATTTGCTTGAATTACAATTTATGAAATGAAAATTTTGAAATTTTTTTCTGACGGCAATTTTTCAAAACTTTCTCAAATAAGTTCGGTTCAAAATATTTTTAAGCAAATGTTACCTTTTGTGACCCTATATTTGTAAAATGTAATAAGTGTTCTTTTAACCTTTGTAGCCAGCAGCATTTTCTTCAAAGTTGTTCGGCAGGAGTCCATCTTTACTTCCACTCCGTGCAAGAAGATGCTTTATATCTCTCCATGTTAGATTTGGACTACAATATCAATAGTTATTAACGCAATTAGGTTAATTAGTCCAAAATCCTTTCATAAAAGATGCATTGTAATGATAAATACCGCAGCAATGGTGGTAATATGCCTAGTGAGTAAACCTATAACACAACTTAATAAATGTTTTCTTTTCTAATGCTATCATTATGTTATCGTTCTATTAGCTTGTATTATAAGGCCATAATGACTCGACCAACTTGACCCGACCAACTTGAAAATAATTATGAATTTGTTTTTGTTACGCACATCGTGTATATATTAAGTGTATATTCTGGGGTTTGTAAAAATACTTTGTACTTTCTACTCAAGTTTGGAATAAATTATCTATCTAGTTTGTTTACAAAAGCGGTGTGCGTGCGTGCAAACTTAAGCTCCCCTAGTGTGTGTGTGTGTGTGTGTGTGAGAGAGAGAGAGAGAGAGAGAGATCACAAGTAAAATAACACACTTCTCTTCCATGACTAAAGCTATCGCTCCAGACGCCATTGGCACTGCGGCTGAGCACCTGGAGAAAGACTTTGTGCACTTGTCTGTACCAAATGTAGTCACCTGAAATTTTAAAGAAAAATGAACATCAAAGCTAACACCAACACATAGCATGAAGAATGTACAAGCTCGCAATCATTTACAAAAGACACGATACCATATATCAAGAGAGAGTGAAAGATCACTGACAAAGACAGAGAAGCTATACATCTGCCGGTATATACGTACAATTTCCGTTCCCCCTGTATTTTGGGATGGTGCTGCAGCAAAGGTTGCAGAGCAATTTTCACCAGACTTCAGCATATGTTTGTTTCTGTCCACAGCTGTAATGCCAAGGGTAAACACTGAGTTGGAATAGCCATCGTAAGCGCAGCTGTCACCGGTAGGCCCTCCGTTGCCAGTTCCCCACAGATACACCGAACCTTTTCCATCACGTCCCTGAAACGTGTCATTAGTGTCATAAATATATATTCTTAAGAATAAAGTGCAAAATTGCTGAAATGTAAAGCCTTCCTAAAATAGCATTAAATGGCTACAATGTTAGTTGCACAGTCTTGTAATTACAAAATGCATTATGCTTGGAATGGTTTGTATATTTGAAGATGAGAATATTGTTTGGAAAGCATCAGCTGTGCATTTGCAGTTTCTATAGACCTGCATACTTTATAGACCTAGAAAATCCTTAACGTAAACTAAACCCCAGTTTCATCAACGCTGGATAAAGCTATCGTATGGATGTTCATTGGATAAAATCGCTATCCTCTGGGCAGTTACCCTGAGGTTAGTAGCCGCTTTAACCGAAGGATAGCAATATCAAAGACCAAAAAAACTTTCATAATTTCCATACACATCATCATTTCCTTGAGGTATGATTTAAATAATTCATATGGTGACAACATCGCGTAAGTTCAAAATCTCGATCTATTACCAGTTTCGTTCCCTCCTCCAAAATATCTAGTACAGGTTTTTTTGGTCCACCAACTGAAATCCCAGAGTTGCTTATTGTCCAACTGTTACTATAAATGTGGATGTCCTTTGGCTTGTAGGATAAGGCCTCCATTAAATGCGTAGTTTTAAGTGTACTTTTTTGACCGAATACACGCAAATCTGAAATAAGTATTAGAGAAATTAATTCAATCATCAGTCATTTGAGTGCATTATAATAACCTTTACATCAAGAAATATATACAGAACAATGATTTATGCATAAAATTGATGAAGGAAAAGCACAGGTTTGGCTACAGCGCACAGCAGCACGATTCAATCGGAAATTACATATTTGTTGAATCAATATTGTAAATAGAATGTCCAGAGCCGTGTATTTTACAAAAAAGTGCCACGTTTTATTTTAAACAATGGAATTAATTTAGTGTTCAATTTTCATGGAAAGTTACATATGATTCCATTAAAGTTACCAGTGACTGACAGGAAAAGTGACACATTTAACACAGCCTACCAGCAATGGAAGCCTGAGGTGCCACTCCAATTCCGCAAAGATTGTTCGATTTTGCCGATGCAACTCCTGCCACCTGGGTGCCATGACTGAAATGTAAACAAAAGACTTAATTTTTATTGCGATGATATTACACTGTGTACCATGTCAGTAGTTAAGTTAATTGCATGGTTCTGTCAGTACATATAATTATTGACAGTAATTCTCTCTCTCTCTCTCTCTCTCTCTCTCTCGCTCGCTCTCTCTCTCTCGGCATTTTAATACCTTCTGATATCACAGGGGCCCCTAGTATACAGCCATTATAGCCTGTTGCAAAATTGAAGAAAACAATTTTGTAACAGCATACTAATGGCGATCCCTGGGGTCATTTAACCACTAACTTGAAAGCTTCACCTGAACAAACATGTAGATATTTTTTAATTTCTTGGTATACATATCTTACGTGGTACATCAACATATAGACACGATTATTTGTAAGACTCGACAAAGCCTTTACTTCCTACGGCGCTTGAGGTCATTCTATGTCAACCGAAAATCGCTTGTAAAGTTTAACTGGGCGATGATTGAGATGTATTGACACTCTCTTTGACCGTTTTATAAGGTAGTGTTACAGCAGGACACAATAATCACTAGTTTGTTCATGCATACCGGTATGTCATCAATGTCATGACTACGGTAATATTCAAAGCAAACTTTACACGTAGCAAAACCATTTTTCTAACAGCAACATGAATTTTTATGAGCACAATGGATTTTATAATATTATATTTTTTAACAACAGCTCACATTAATTTTCATGTTATGCTTGTATAAATATGCAATAAATCATTATCTCATCTTATCCTAGTACACACAGCGCTCATTACCAACTCCTACAAAATATACCAATCGCCAAAAAAAAAAAAAAACTAATTCCCCTGTCACACATTTGCACATAATTACACTGAAATATCTAAAACGCTCCAAGTCAGGTGTACGTGCGTGCTCAATAGAAACGTTCTTAAACCTACCTTCTTGACTGAACTGGAACATTACCCCAGAAGTTTTTGCTCAGCGCTCTGTCCTTTAGAAAGATTAATAATAAAAGCTTATAAATAAATAGATGTTCAGTTTTTATTTAAAAAAAAACTTGTGACATATACTTATGAGGAGAGAGAGAAAGAGGGAGAGAACAGCTGCCAATATTTACTTGCACTGGCAGGTCCATGCTATCAAGAAGGGCGGGAGCATGTTTCTGCTGGCCGTGGTTTACATCTTTCCTTGACGGGGATGGTAGACTGAATCTAGCATTTTCTGTTAGAAAAGGGAGTCCGACGTTTTTTGCTGGAGAGAGAGAGGGAGAGAGAGCAGAATAACTTACAACCGATAAATCAGGATGGTCCAGTACACCATTATCCAAAAGCCCAATTGTCACCCCTCGTCCAGTGTAACAGTGTTCCCATCCACTCTTTGCATTGAAAGGCTGTTCACTCTAAAAAACAAGTAACTAAATTCTTTTCACTTCTGAAAATTCAAACAATAAGCGTTTTGCTAATCAAGGCAATTCCAAGGTACGTGTAACCGCAAACAACCATTGCTAATCTTTAATTTGCCGTGCATGTTAGCTAAAGTCTCTCTCTATCTAAACCAACTTCTGCATACTATGAACTTGGTAGTTTAAACTTAGTTTACAATATGCATGTACATTTGCCTACAATTCTAATTGCAAGGCAACGACCAACGCCTCCAGTTTCTTTTCAAGAACTTTAATGGAAAATAATTTCATTGTTTCATCTGTGTCCTATATACTCAAAGAGTCACCGAAGCTCCATTTTTGCTCGAACATATGAAACAAAATAGTTAATATAAGAAATTGAAATTGATCAAAATGACGCAGTTAGATAACCATTGTATTTTAACAGTTTTGAACCATTTGGCGAAAATACTTACCAAATACCACTTTTGTGTTCGCCACATTGGATCCTTTATGGTTTCCCAAGTGTTAACATCTGTAGACAACAGGGTGTACATCTCTTCTGTCTCGTAATCTACCCATTTCACCTAAATGTACAAATTAATAGCAACAGCAACAGTTGCCTTTTTAATATTTGCAATTAGTTCCTTTTAATAGTGAATATATCTCTATGTTGCAACTGAGATAAACTGTTGTCCACGAAGCCACTTTGAAAAAGAAAATAAATTATTTGGTATTTTTAAAAATAACATGCTATATAGTTTGAACTACATCCAAAAACATTTTACCTTTGTATCAGAAGCTAGTAAGGTGAGGGAGTCGCTGTCTTGGTTTTTGTCCAGAAATGAATAGTAATTACCGTACACCTGAATAAAAGGTTAATACACACAAATGTAACTGTCTAACCCGCCTGTTTTAAACTTTTAACAACACAGACACAATACAAGAGAATAACTTCTCCTGTTTAAAACAAATAGAAATAACATCTTTTAAAAACATGATTAAAGCAAATATGACAATACCAGTAATATATCACGTATAACGCATTTATGTCTCAGGCCAGATTGAAATCCAGTCAGATTAAATTGGATTTTTGATTAGATTTAGGCCAATTTTAAATCGGCTTAGACCCAAACAAAATGTCAATACTGCCTAGGCGAAATTAAAATCTGACTGGACAAGATTTAAATCTATCTAGGAAAGTTTGAAATTTAAGTATTAAAACAGATATAATTAGTGAAAATCACCATGAAAAAAAAATAAATAAATAATACATTATATGCTGATTATAATAAGCCAAGTGTATTTTTACTATTTCGTAAAAACATTTATTTAATGTTTCTTTTGTATTATTGAAATTTTAATCTTACTTAGTCAGACTTTAATCTTGCTTGGACAGGCCAAATTAAAACTTCAGTTCTGTCTAGTTCATATTAACTATATTTACATATTGACGGATTTCAATCTGGCTTGCGACATGGCCTGTAACACACACACACACACGCGATAAAACAAAACCCAAATTATTTATTCACATTGACAAGACCATTTGATCAAAATATATACTCCCCTAGCAAAATGTGTCACCCCTACCGCAATCATGTACATTGCCACAAGGATACCCATTGTTTAAATTTTACTATAACACAACAACTAGACAAACAATCATCGTGCAATCTGGGGATGTTAGTAGTAGGTCATTGGCTTACCTAGCGCTAAGCGTTATATAGTTAAAATACTTTAATACCAATTATTTTTAATATGCGGCTCCTAAGTGAAAGGGATACTTTTTTTTACATAGAGGGAGTTTTGACCGCCGAATGGTTTACTGAAAAGGACACCAGCCAATAACTGGGCAATGATACTTAGCGTCTTCAGAATGTATGGACGCGTAAGGGTTTGGGGAACAGATGGTAAGGAGTAACTATTGCGTAAGCGAGCTGGCAGTGGTCAACGGGAACCTTAACACAGAACGTTGCATACTAGAAGAGAATTCTGTCGAGAATATCTTTTGGGACCATGATCAACCATTTATGCTTAAGCATGATAATGCTACCCCACGTACAACTAATGCAACAGCACTCTGGTTATATGAGAACCAGATTCAGACCCCAGTGGCCGGTCCTGATTAGAGTTCATTAAAAAACATAGAGAATTAAAGCTTGGGATGTCTTCAGAATAATGGATAACTGAGGGATAACTCTGAAAACAAAAATGAAGTAACACCTTCTTTGCACCGTATATGGAACGCCATCAATTGCACAAAGGTTATAGAACTTCTTGGCTCCACGCACAGATGCGACTGGTGCGTCCTCCAATCCAGAAGATACTCAAAAAGTTCTAAAATATGACCTTTTTAAAAACTATGGTAATTTATTCCTTGGTTGTACAATCTGTAAGTTTTTGTAATAAAATGTTTAAAAGTTGAATAAGGAACATTGGTTCATGACATGATTTTCTGTTTCATCTCACGCATTGCTTTAGGGGAGTATAGATAACAGTTCCTTATTTTAAAAAGGAAACTCGGTTCTGCAGCATTATTTAAAGCATAAACGTTACCAGAGCGATGAACACTTTACAAAACGCAATTTACTTTTGGACAGAAAAGATTTGACAAACCTTATTCATCATGTCCAGTCCGTATCTTTTTGCAAAATCCTGAACCTCGGAAGCACTTATGTCACTTTTAAATTGAACGATCAGTGTCCTCTCGTCCTCAAATGACCTTGAATATTAAATCAAATCGATATCTAGTAAGCGTAAGTTGAATATTGCCGTTTTGCGCACCAAGCTTAGTACTCCATGTTCATATCCAAAAAGAAAGTGATAAAACATGATGATGGACTGTCAATATTAGTACCGGTGTAACGAAACTGGGGGTCCGTGTTACAGAAAGTCCGCCCTTTATTTACTTATAATGGTTAGGGTTAGCCTGACCTAAGAGGGTCAAAATCTAGGGCGAGGCTTACCTGCTCAAACAAATAGGAAACGGACAATATGGGGGACTCTCTGTCACGTTACACCGGTGTTCAACTTCAGCTGTCACTGTAACAAGCCAAACTGTCCCAGCCTAAAGCATTTCGATAAAACTTTTAAAATGCCCACATGTGGTAAATAGCACTATCATAAAATCTTCGTATTTACAAACATAAGGTACATTACAATGTCTTCATGATTGTTTATCATTCGGCTAGAATGAACGAACACAGATAAGTATACTTTCCAATTATCAAAATAATTTAGTACTCACCTCGCGATACCTTGAAGCGTTACAAAAACTAATATCAAAATGTGTGCCTTCATCCTTCTTCTTTGCATCTGAACGCTGTTAATACTGAACGCTGGCGACGTTTTTTATATCCGACTACTACCTGGTTGTGGTTACACAGTTAGCCAATGGAAACTCGCGAATCGGCGAACATGATAAGAGGGCGCAGGGTCAATACTCAAGGCAGGTGTCAATTTTGAGAATGCACTGCAGTCTAAGATCATAGTAAAAGACATGAATATGTATCCAACACTATTCATTAATATTTGACCGCATCAAATGTGTGATGAGATTCAAATTTTAAATTTCTAAGGATAGAAGATGTAACAGCATTGGGTTTTGAATAATAAAACAAATCTTCAGAAAAGAGAACGTATGCTACCCTTTTTACCTCTTTAAACTTCTAGGTAGGCCTACTGACAGATCCTAAACCCATACCTCAAATCATGTTTACAAACACACCGTTCGTTTTCTTCTTGTTCTTATTCATTAATCTAGATAGATATCTGAAATGATTTATTTCTGAATTAAACACCATGCACTGTTATCAAACCAACCTTACTTTGATGGTATGCGATGTTGTCCTCTTTTCACAGCCATCTGTTCCTCCTTGTGACTAGCTGATCGTGACACAGAAATGAATCTATATTAATTTTCTTTACCCGGTCTTCAATTATTTCGAACAAGTTTAGGCATATGAGTGAATGTCCACAATCGTCCAACAGTAAAATCCATTATGATCTTGATAAGTTGGAACTCAATTTTTAGTTACTGTCAAACGTTGGTATCTTAACCTAAGATCTTTCACAAAGAACTGACCCCGATGAGTTTATCAGTAGAGTCATATAGCAATTTTAGGAATTGAATTATCTAGTATTGAAAGTGCCATGTGTCGTTTTCAGAAATTCAGAGCTCTGAAACTTAATTTAAATGCTAAATGTCAGTGTCCTGTGCTAAATAATAAGGACAAAAATGCACAATCGATGACTGTAAGAGCAGATAAATTTCATTTTATTCCATTCCTAGCCTTTCACGTTGAAAAAAAAACAACCATATACTTGACCAAAAATTGCTACAAACCATATAGTTTGCAGAATACTTTTCTTTTAAAAAGTCACAGAGTTGCTTGGTGCTTGTAGGCCTACTAGCTACATGGACATCAATGCGTCAGCCATATTGTTGCCATGGCAACCAACGGGCCAAAAGGGACTGCCACACTTGCAAATTACTGGCGGTGCTGGCACATAGGCATTCATACTGTATGTCTACCCAGCTGCTATGATGATCATATGTAGGTATTCGATGTTTTAGTGTCTGGCGTATCTGGGTAGGTGCATTTCTAAACGTTTTATATGAAAATCCCAGTTTACATTTGCCCTGCAGCATTGTGCGAAATCGTACAGATACACGGTCTCCATAGCCTCTGTAATTTTTTCAAGTAAAACTTTTGACAATTTCTTCACAAGCCCATAGGCCGAAGCGTCATGTAGAAGACATTGTACAGCTACCGTACGGTCATTGTTCAGTCATTGTTCAGTGAACTTGCAGTGAGCGTGATTATAGTCAAACCTGTTTGTGGTTTCTTTCCATTCCTTTTTTTGGTGGTTTAGGAGACATAACGATAGTGAAGATGCTTAAAGCCTTAGAGTTATTCACTTGCATAAATTTGGAAATCGTAATTTTCCTTAATCTGACCAAATGGATGAAAAGAAATTATCGATCTTCAAGGAAGCCGCACGCACGGAAGACGTACGGCAACTGCACTGATTGGTACAATCACTTTTCAACAGAAAAGGCCAATTTTCCCCCGTGACCTCCAGATCATGCCAGAGTAATGTACTGTAAACGCACTCGTAGCTACTTAACCTGTCAAAAAAAATCGTATGGAATATCGCGGTGCCCGTGTCTAGGTTCAAACTTACTCCCTTTTTTAAAAAAATCCAACCCTCGTCATAGCAAAAAAAAAAAATGTAAAAAAAATTATACAACTACAGAAATTATAATCCCAGTCTCTGATTGGAACATATTTATCTACGGAAATGAAAATAATTTCGTCAAGGATATAGCAGAAATACCCACCCTGTTTACGTCTTTTTCTTTTCTTTTTATCGTATTGTACATTGATCATTCATTATAAACGAAAACTCTCAATTTGCTGACTGATTTTTACAACTGTACTTAAATAATTTTTGTACTTCTCTCATTTTTTTTCTGAAAAAAAGGAATATCGGGTATATCTTATTGGCTAATAACAACCGATCAAATATTTAGCCATTTAGGTTGGATTAATACACAGACACGATAGATAAAATTACTAATTGATAAAAAGGAATTCTTGCAGATGTTAAAAATAAAGATAAAGCTCTGTGGTACTATTGAAACGAGTTCAATAACTAGATGTTTGCCTGTCAGCTTTTAACATTAGACTTATTATAAAATAACACATCTTTTCATGTAGTTTTGATATTTGAGCTGAGGGACAGAATCATCTTTCCGTTTAAATGATATGACCATTTGGTTTGGATTGTTTTTCGTGTTTTGTGCATATTATGAGCTCCAGGAACATGTCAAGTCGGCGATCGAATTGTCCAATGATCTCAGTGACTGTTTGTATCGTCCATATACTTGTGTGTGACATGACACTTACTGGGTGGTACTTGTGGACCGATCATCATAAGGACAAATCAGTAATCATTAAGAGGATTAAACATGAAGTTCATTTACTAAACTGCATATACAGTATTCATGCGAACTGATATAATTGTAAAAAACATGGATAAGATAAGATCCTCAAATGCATACCCTCTTTCCTCATTTTATATTGAACTCAAAACACAATGCTCTAATGAAACGTTTATTTTCTTACAATTTTTTTAACAGAAAACTTTTATTGGATTATTTAGTCTTTGTTTCTTTCTTTATTGGCTATAGAAATGGACAAAGGCCTTGGCATTCAGTACCAACGTTCTGGATATACAGAATTTGATTTAAGATACATCTATGCATCATTGCAAAAGCAATCAAGTAATCATTCACGAAATTCAAATTGCGGGATAGAATGGGTTCAAGAGTTCATTGAATCCGAGAAAAAGGCACCAATTCACCCCGGAGAAAGCAGATAATGAATAAACTACATGGATACAATACTGTGTGTGTACTATAAACGCTCGAATATTTATCTTCAATTCCAACAAACACTGTTCTCAAGATTGAAACCATAGTTTGTAATCAACTTACGTTCTACGCAGAATTACACAACAGCATCAGTAGACGACGAGAAATAATGTATCGTTATCTGGCGATCAACCGTGAGTCAGCTCTTCGCAATGAATACATTCCGACATGCGACGATGATAAGGACAGCACAAGCAGGAGACAAACATGACGTTCCGTATGTGTGTTCTTTGAAGCACCTTGCAGGATTCAGTGCTGAAATTACAATTAAAATAAACACGTAAAAGTAATTGCCATTCATTACAAACCAAATGATAAGTAAACAATTTAAAATGTAAACGTTCTTTTTCCTCAATCAAAAACTGACTGCAAGGACCACAGGCTTCAGTAAAAAAAAACTTTTAGTATCTTTGTGTGGAAGGCAGTCAAAAAGTAAATAAGTTAAAAGACTTTTGTTAATTATCAACTTCTAATTTAAAAAAAGACGTACCAAAAGTTTAGATAGTCACAGGTGTTCTTATTAACATAAGCATACTTCCATGCAGCAAATTGCCCCCCTGAACACTGTGCATCAATGAGCTCTCCGTTTTGCCTCTTAACTCTTTTTGTTTTGTCACTCGGTTCCTCCTCTAGAAAAAAAATACAAAAAACGTCACCAACTTTTTGTGAATGAAGCACTGTCATCATAATGACTTATATTATGTACATCACCAAAACCGCTTGGAATGTCAAGTAAATTTAGGAAATTAGGAAGGAGGTGGCAGTCAAACATTATTTGGAACTTTTAAAATTATGATTATTTGGACCAAGAGTGTGCCTTGTCTCCTCTTCTCAGGAGACGGAGGGGTGGGTTGAATAATCCGACATCTACATGTATTATGTGGGAAAGGGTGCTATCAAAATCCGTTATGATAAACAGTACGTATCTAAGTTAACGACTCAATTTAGCATCTGGCATACAATTGGGATCTACATACATAGCGTATATTAAATTAGACGGCGCATTCATTTGGATCTTATATAGGCCTAGTATCTTTTACGTTGTTTGTGATCTATGGTTTTGGTATTTAGAAGCAAGCCTTATGTGTTGCAGACCAACTCCAGCGTTACTCTTGCGTTTTTCTTGTTATTGTTGTTTTCTAGCTGTAAGTTTTTCTCCATTGATCTCATTATCAACGATTTGGCGTATTTATATCAAAAACGTAACGCATCTTAAAAGAAACTTGCTAAATATCATAATAACTAAATGTTCATCAAATTTGGGACCTTTATCTAATAAGAAAAACTCTAACAAGGGGCAGCCGTATAATTATAGAATCAGGTGCACTTTCAAATACCTTCAAGAAACTCGGCGTCAGCGGGTAGCTTTTCAAAACGGTACACTGGAAAGCCTCTTTCAGCAACGAAGTTTTGCATCTCTTTCGGCAAAAACTGAATGTTGGTGAGCGGCCCATCAGACAGATAAAACTTGCGCAAGACATCGATTGTTTCGTTGCTGTTCATCACACCATGTGCACTAGCCTGTATTGAAAATAGAGGAACACTTGAAACGTGTAGACAAGCAGTGTATAAATATTACACAGTTAAGAACTCATCTGGTCAAGCATATTTGCTATTTGGGGCATACATGTATATTGTGTTTAGAAATCGTTCAGTTGTCTCCGATATGTAGTTGAAGTAATGCGTAAAATATTTAAGTGGTACAAACCCAAAGTTTTGCCATTCCGATTTCAATGTGCTCAGGATCAGCATAAATCGAACGATCCAGATTTATTAATTGGCACTGTTGGCTCGCTGGTAGGCAAAGTATTTCGTTTCCCTGTAAATAAAGCTTTTCATCAAGTTTTCCGTTTACCTTTTTTTCTTTTTTTTTTTTTTTTTTTTTGAAAATATACTGTAACATTAATATAAAAAAATTGGCCAGACCGAAGTAAACACTAAATGATATACATTTTATAAAAAATATAATGCATTGGCCAAGGTTTAGATATATTGATACACTGGCTATATACAACATTGGTCAAAAAGGTTGTCCCAACTTCAGTATCATGTGCTTTTATTTATAAATGATCACATCATAGGTGAAGATTGTTATAAATAGTGATTTTCATTCCAGATACCATAACTAACATGATAAGTGATACAGAGAATACAAACTAGCGGTGAAGTTAATACCGACAATGACAATGATTGACATTTATTCCGTAATTTAAGGCCTCCGACCCAAAATACATGTCCAACTTCACCATAATTTTCTACTAGTAGTAATGTAATTATGAACACCGAATAAATATGAACATATATTCATAATTGTCCCTTTTTGAAAATTTTAAATGATTGTTAATGTTATAATAGTCACGTTCTTAGTCAAAACTGTGAATTAAACTCACTTCAATAGCAACAAAGCTTTTCTCGTAATGCAAATGCACTAGTTAAAAATCTTGCTAATGAGAATATGCCATCCGTACTAATGTCAGACAAAATCCAAGTAAATGAAAGTTCATTTTTACTGTGTTTTGTCCATAAGTACTGTATCTATCCCTCAAATCGCTATACAACGGACACAGTAGTAGAAAGTGTATCTCGTTTTCTACAGTATGAAATCTACGGTCTTTTTCTATATTCATGTGGCGTCCTTTTTCAATCATCAGACTGTTGCTTGAGCAGCGAAAATTTGATAAATCACGTTTCTGTGTATAAGACAGTGGTAATGACAAATATCTTTCTGGATTTAGAACTATTTATACAGTTTGTATGATGAGCACTTTGACGATGAGTTTATATCAGCAAACGTCTTTTGTAATGCACAGTCTGTCACTCGTGTTGTGAATTGGTTCATAAACTCATTAGCATCTCCTTACTCATCCACGATCCAGGCATAGCCGAAACCATACTGGAAAAGGAGGTGTTTTACATGGGTCGCCCACGTCGTCCTTCCTGCGGAGTCCAGCTGATGCAACATGATATAGCAATGTCTTGGGTATCTCACTGAAGGCATAGATGTCAATCTTGTCCAATACTTGATGCACCTGGATATATAAGTTACGTATAACGGTATTCTCCCACATTCACTTAGCGCCATAAAATTTGTAACGTTTTGATTCAAACACGCTACTCGTTTGCAGAACTGGACATGAGTCCGTTCTATTTTTGAGTACTGCTGATAACCCCATATCTCAGGGGCATACATACATTTTAAGAATTGGTTTTATTGCTGAGTCAAAGAGTTTAAAGGCTTCGTTGTGGTGGAAAAACCCAAAATACGACTGGTATCTCATTATCGCATTTACGGCCTCGGAGGCTTACATTCCAGCTGTTCAACAGTTCTAGCCCACGACATGCAGGTTGTGAAGATTGTGCCTAGGTATTTGGAGTTAAAAACCACCTCGATTTCGCGACCCTGCAATGTCCACTTTTCATAGTGTCTAAGGGGTCCACCCCTCCGAAATACTATTATTTTAGCTTTATCCAAATTTACTTTCAAATTAGTCGCTTCAACGAACACGGTCTGCCCCTTCTTAATTGCCTCACTTAAAGTTTCTATTATAGCTGATGCAAAGAGATTGCTATCGACACGAGCAAACAATACCGGGTTATGTATCAACTGCAACAGAAGACTCGAGTAAAGGCAAGTCAAATATTAGAACAAAACTCTGAAGAACAAATCAGGCTTAGTTTTAAAACACGTATAACAATTTTATTTGATGATAATAAGTCACGATCAACAAAAGCGTAGTTAAAATGGAAAATTTTAAATAGCTAATACATCAAATAAATATCAATGTCTCATTACCTTTATTACATGTGTTGCTAGTTTAGTAGCCTGATGCACGACCTTCTCTCTCAAGTACCGCT